>JACXGI010002775.1:20037-69808 GCA_016801175.1 Esox masquinongy | reverse complement strand
GCCGCATTGCTGCAGTAATTCAGGCAAAAGGAGCCCCAACTAAGTATTGAGTGCTGTACATGCTCATACTTTTCATGTTCATACTTTTCAGTTGGCCAACATTTCTAAAAATCCTTTTTTTGTATTGGTCTTAAGTAATACTCTAATTTTCTGAGATACTGAATTTGGGATTTTCATTAGTTGTCAGTTTTAATCATCAAAATTAAATGAAATAAACATTTGAAATATATCAGTCTGTGTGTAATGAATGAATATAATATCAAAGTTTCACTTTTTGAATGGAATTACTGAAATAAATCCACTTTTTGATGATATTCTAACTATATGACCAGCACCTGTAAAGGGGATATAGAAATTATGTTCCACCAGCCAATATGTCAGTTGCTTTTGTCTGCAGTAGTCGATTATAAAACTAAATGACCCTCCCTTGGGCTAAATAAGAAACTGTAAACCCTCCCCTAACCTGAAACTAAAAAAGCATGCCCCCCCCCATTGTTGTGAAGGTATAACACAACAAATGTGACTTTGGAAAAATCTTTTAACTTGCTTACCATTTTTTCATGTAATTTCTTCCTTCACATCCAGTGAGTATGCATATCTTTAGCATGCTTAACAAAAATGCTTAGGGAATATGTAGTTTGGATAGTTCCTGTAATTTGGCAAGGTAAAAATAATCAGTTGCTTTCCTCTTGAATAAGGCACTACATTTAATTGCTCCTGAAAGTCGCTCTAAATGTGTCTGCTAGATTTTCTAAAACATTTAGTCAATACAAATAGACAAGACGTTATCAAGACATTAGAACAGAATGTTGATTCCTGGCTAAAATACAGAAGATGTGGAACTGTTGAATTCAGAATGCAGGCAATCGTGCCAATGTGCAAATGGTCTTCATTCAACATCCTTCCAATGCGTCATACATCGTGCCCACATTGGGCAGGCACGCGTGTGCTATCTGGGGACTCAGTGAAATGACGACCTCTTTCTATTTGACTCATTTTGTGTTGGTCTATGGTTTCCTAGAAAACGAAGTGGTGCAACTAACTCTTTGGCTCAACTTACCCTTACCCCACTCTCCCCTATTTATGGTCATTAGTTGTAACTATATCTGTTTATTGTGTTTGCTAGCCGGTTATGTTTTAGCGTTTCTTAATTTTCGTGATCCACCTATGAATACAATGCATGATCAAGCAGAAGCCTATTCACTGGTGCAGAAAGTATATGAAAGCCAATTGCTGCCCTCTGCTGGTCACTGTTAGATTTAACACTTGTTCCACAGTTTCATGCACATTATGGTGTTTACAAACTGACTTTTTTTCGGTGATCAGTGTGAAACATACAAACTAATAATAATTAATGTAGTTTAACATTTTTCGAAGAATCTGCATGAGGATGTTTTTGTGTAGTTATTTTTGTGAAAGCTATTCTTTGCTTTAGACTATACAGTACCAGAGGCATGCCCCCACTGTGCATATACCAGAATCATTACAATAACAGGGCGTTGTTTTTGATGTTTTTTTCTGCATAGGCCATGCATTTTATATTTTGCTAGACACTTCATCTGTTTGAGGCCAATAGTGTTTACCAAAATTTGATCAAAACTTTCTGCTATGGTTTTTGATATGTTATGCTCAACAGTGTGAGAACACTCACCAGACAATGTGGCAGTAAATTCTACACATACCTTTTTTGCCATTTAACTTTGTTTTATCTGATTACTTTTTACATGCAAAACATTGCAGACGTGTAGGCAGCAAGAAGAACCCTCAACTTGCTAAGCCACCCAGCACGAACTCACTACCTCAAAGTTGATTGGTCAGAGTCCAGCGAGGCGGAAGTCTGCTAGGCGCGGGGGATTCCCCGAGGGAAGTTCCCAACGCATTATAAAACATGTAAAATATCACATTTGTACGAAATACACCATATCCTCTCCCGCACGCCGTAAATATAGGCCATTTGAAGAATAAGAAGTTGTCGCAGTATCAAAACAATAGTTCATTTTCGAATGAAGGTAAGATACTGCAATTATAGGCTACAGTCAATATACAAAAGTTGAGGGCGAACTGAACGAGTATCTGGTTTTATCTGTTGTAGAGAACTAACTGAAGTTGTTACCTGTTGATACTCGACACAAAAAAAACCGGAACTATAATGTATCGACTTTCAAAACTCACTAACGAATGTCAACATTCTACTATGTAGCCAGTTCTCGCTTGCCTTGCTACAATGTTGCTACAATTAAGCTACAACGGTGCGTCTTCATAGTATAACGCTACTGTCTACAATCATAGGCTATACAGTGACTGTAGTATTATACTGTCTTAAACGTGTGTTTGAGTAACCAACGTTATCAGAGTAGGCGAACATGCTCAGTGCTCATTGTAAACCCAGATGTCTGAAAAACGTTTTACACGACTCCCAGGAAAGAAATCCCAAATTATTTTCAGTGTTAGATATTTCATAGCTTCACATTCTAGGTCATTGTTGACTTACATTAGTAGCGTATGGCTGATCATGTCATAATATTTTTTACTTTATTCATAACGATAGGCTATTTGTTAGCAGTCATAACTAATGGCTGACAACACTGAGGTGTTGTTAACCTAAACTATACATTATAAACGACAAAATCTATTAACGCCTACATTCTGTGTGTGAACATAAGTATTCTAAATAATTTTTTTTCTACACATTAGTTTTTTGTCCTGTGTATGTGCTAATGTATGAACCAATGTTTACTTCATAAGTAGGTAATCATGCCATTAATTGACCGTGACCCTGTACACTTGGAGATGTTATGTTGGTTTTCACTGTCTTATCAAGATGCTTTGTATTATTAAGTTTTTTATTTCTAAAATTAGCCAGTACAGGCATAAAAGAGAAGTAGCCTATGCACTTACCCCAGTTTCATGATGAGAAGACTTGGTTTGTTAAAATCATTAATTCTAGTGTTTCAATGATTATTAGTCAAAATAACATGCTAATATGCTTAAATCCTTGGTTGTGTGATCATTTACAACAGGGCCCATGAGTACTGTGTCAGTGATGATTGTGGAGCACACGGCATGGAGAGGAATATTGGAGACCAGCTCAACAAGGCCTTTGAAGCTTACCGCCAGGCCTCCATCGAGAGAGACAATGCCAAAAGGGAACTACAGCAGACGGTATTATGCTTAATGCATGGTGATAGAAAACATACTCTTCTAAGTCACCTATGAGATGTCAGCTTCGTCCAGTGAGATGTGTCATAGACTTCTACTTAATTGAAGCATCTGGAGATTATAGTAACTTACAATAGATGCAACAAAAGGCTACCTACCTGCAAACTGATGACGTTCATGATAAATATGTAATGGAAGGTTTACTTTTGCAGAGTGAATTTTATAAACAGCACACTCAGAATCTTCAGAAACAGATAGAAGACCAGCAACGTTTGATTTTGACACTCAAAGCTCAGTTGATATCAGCAACTAAGCAACCCTCAGGTAAATAACAAGTAATTATTGTTTTATTAACACAGTTGTTTGCATGCTGACATACATTCAGGCTTATTCAGTTCAACACCAGTGAAAAAAAACAACCAGTGAAACAGTGGCCTGAGTGGTCTAGCGGTTAGGGCCGCCACCTACAGAACACATTCTTGTCGGTTTCTGAGTAGGGTGCAATCTAGCTGCCTTTGTCAAAAACTGTTGACCTATATTTCCAATATCTCTCTCCACTAAAATCCTTTAACATTTACAAACCCCCCAAAAAAGTTAAATGGTCCTGTAACAAATATTATTGCTGTTTCAGGACATAGTGCAATTCACATAACAAATTAGATTTCCTGTGTTCACTGAATGGTTGGCCTACATTACATTTTTCTATGTTGTTTGATTCGTAGGAGAGGTCACAGATGAGGCTCCTCCTAGAAAACAGGAAGAGGAAACATTGTCTTCTTCCAACCATCTCCTTGACAACCCAGGCAACTTCTTCAGGAAGATTCGTTACTTGGTAGCCATGTTTATCATGATTAATTAAACAATCCACCTAAGTGGAGAATTGTTGGTTGTTTAATCGTGGTTACACATTAAACACACTCAGACAGACAAATGTAAGGGTGGGAATAGCATGATGCATTTTCTGTTTTGTTTCTTCTCAAATTAAAATAATAATTCTTCTCACCTTCATGTGCAAGCACATATGCATGCACATTTGAACGCAAACATACATGCAAACAGCAAAACAAACAGCAGTGCACACACATGCAGACATTATTGTTCATAAGCTGCAGATTCCCTTGTAGCCAAGCACAAAACAATAGCTCGACTTCCTGTGGCATGGGTCATCTTTCCTCTGTTGCTTTATTTTAATAAGTATAGAAAACTATAGATTTTGCCTGATAACATAACAAAACTGAACATATTTGACCAGTGCAAAAACAGAATGATTTAAGTGATTTATTTTTATATTTGTTTAAAAGAACTAAAACATGTTTTTATAATTTTGTCAAACTACTATCTTGTTCTTACATGTCAAGAGTGAACACACGTACCGTCTTTCACCAACAGGTGGTGCTAGAGGATAGCATCACCAAACCTCAGCGTCATAAGACAGCTGCCTCATTATTGAGAAGTAATTCCCTAATAGATCACAGGCAACAACTATTTCATTAGAATAACTAACAAAAATCCAATTTTGTTTTGTTTTAATGTGGAACTGTAATTAAGTCAGATTTGTGATTCATAAAATTATTATGTTATTCATGAAACAACTTACATTAATATAGGATTTCTGACAAACATTTCAGTCAGGATAGTTAATATTAGTAAGTTCTTCAATGCCAATGTATCTGTTTTTCAGAAGGAGAATATGGAAACTATAGAGCTTGTTTCACCTTCACCACACACAGCACCTGTAGCCAGCAATTTTGAGAAGTATGTGCATTACTCAGGACAACATTTTCTTTATTTTTGGATGAAAAGCAGCTTTCTGACTTGCTTTTCTTTGTCTCTCAGTAAAGACGTTATTGAGGCGTTTCAAGCTCTTCAGGGGAAATTCCAGCAGATACGGACATTAACGCTGAGACAAAAAAATCACCTGAAAAAATTCTGCAGAGGAAATGACTTGGCAAATGGTAATATTGAAGACTGCACAAAAGTAATTTTGGATTTTAGAAATTACGTATAGTTTTTTCAGCACTGCTTATAGCCTGAACACAAGTCTAATTATAGCCTAATTATAAGTTAAACTGTAATTTAATTAAAATGGAGAAAACATATTGAGTTCGGATATTTTATAATATGAAATGGGGAATTGATATATGGTCACATTAGCTTTGTTCCAGTACACAGATATTAACACCTTCACCAGAACAGTAGGAGTACATGAATGCCTGGTTGGCCTGTTAAACCATGGCTCTTCACCTTTGTAGAGAGCCATGGTTTAACTAAGCTGATAAACAAGCATCTTTATTCCACAGGCACATGCTTTGATGTGGTGCTGCCTAGTTACATAATTATGTTAATAGAAAAAATATGTAGGAATTTTTACGGTGTGCAATGAGAATACTTAAAAAACAAGGATGTTCTTGAAATTAATAATTAGTGTTTGATTATAGATGATGACTTGAACTTACTCATACTCAAATGCATAACGTAGTACCTTCATTGTGAGGATGTTAAGAATGGGACAAAAACCAAATAACAAAAGCCTTGTTTGCCATTCGACAGAGCAGCAGTTCTCCATGCCCATACAATGTACAGACGTGACAGCGGAGCAGGCGGAGAGGCCCTTCCCTTCCGTGTCGGCCTTGAGGCCAGGAGTTGACTTGCATCACCCACCCACGCCCCTGGCCCCCCATGGAGCCAGCCCAGAGGACAGGGACCTGGTGGAATCTCTCACCAGTCTCAGTGTCAAGTTCCCCCCCCCCACAGACAGTGAATATGAGTTCCTGAACAGCGCTTCTGAGAAACAGATTGACCTGGCCATGCCAAGACAGCGGCCAGCAGTCAGCGGTGTGCCCGCTGTCATAGAGGAAATGTCTATGGAGCTGTCCAATCAGTTCCTGTATCCCACGTCTCCCCCTCACCCCACCTCCCCCTCTGCCTCGCTCGAAAGTGTGCGTGGACCCCAGCAGGTGAGATTCGTAGGAAATGCTCTTTTCTTTATTTGCTGGTAAAAGTAGGAAATTCTCAACACCTGATTTGTTCTGGCAAATGAATAGGACCAAAGAATTTGTGAAAAACTACCTCACATGTTGTCATTGTCGAGTCTCTGAAAGTTGTTAATCAAGATAAGAGGTAATTCTTCTTTGATTTCTGAGTGTGAAGTGCTAGCCAAACTTACCCCTTGATACAGCACTACTGCAGATGTATACCTGCAGACAGGGTTGGGTAGGTTACAGTTACAAGTTACCTGTCCACATTTGTAATCAGTAACGTAACTTTTTGATTACTCAAACTCAGTAACTTATTCCGATTACTTTGAATTACTTTTAGATTACTTTCCTATTAAGAGGCATTAGAAAACAAATAGGAATAGCCTATAACCAATTGAACACATTTTGCGGGATCAATCAATGTAAGAGTTTACATAGCTGGCCAAAAACGGAATTTGCATTTTACCCTTTGGGTTATGCACAGTGCCTTTAAAAAGGGTTTCTAAACCATTGTTTACTATTTCAATATGATTGGGCTACATCTCAACATTACACGCTAAAGGTCTGTCAGATATTCAGTCATTCCAATTTATCCAATAACCCTCGATCTTCCAGAATCTGACTTTTTATCTGAACATAACCCAAAATCAAAGGATGTGTTAGCCTATTCTGTTATTTGTGTTTTTTTCATGTTTTTAATTGCTTCACAATATTAACTGCCAATTTCTCGAACAGGGTATTGACATTGTGGTATATAAAAATCAAGATATCCATAGCTTTTCGCGCGTACACTAAATCTGCAGTAGTCTGATGTTTTGCTCCACAACCACCATGGTCAAAACGCTGCAAAAGCCCCAGGCAGGCGAATGCACGTTTGCAATAGTGAACATCCGCTCACAAATACGTTTTACCGGCGTGAACGTAACCTGCGATTATTAGGGCCACCAGCGATGGATTTTCAAAACGCAAATGAAAAAAAGAAACTGTGATTATACACCTGCACTCTTATCTTAATTTCAATGTCGTCAGCAGCCAATGATAACCAATGAACACAATTTTATGAGATGCAAAGCAAAAGCAGGATCACATGGCCTACCAGTATGGACGGAGTTGAGGTGGCAGCCATTTAAACTAGCGCTTCGCCAGTCACAAATCTGGTTGTGCGCGCCCACATTTGCGCGTATGATCACACACACAACTGAGGCGCGCAACATTACATAAAACATTACATAAAAAAATCAAACATGCAACGTATCGTAATTATTTCTCGCACCTATTCTTTTTTTAATTGAAGTTCAAAAGTAATCATATTTTTTTCAAAAATATCTGTAATCCGATGATTATATTTTAGTTGGAACTGTAAGAGATTACAGTTACGGTTTTTTTGTAATGGATTACCTGTAATCCGTTACTCCCCAACTCTGCCTACAGAAGACCAGTTTCAACGAATTGAAATATAAAAATGGTATCTACTACCAATGATCATTGTAATAATAATAATAATAATGTATTATTTTATGTATAGAATGGAAAAAGAGACGTTCTGAAAAATAGATAGTTGATGGATGATCTTGGCATGCATAGTAGTTCATTCATGGCTTTACTAGTCAGCGTCAGACATGATACGGAGAGGGGTCACATCCAGGGGGCTTAAGAGTTGTTTGTCAGTGAACTCAGTGGTGTTTCTCAGTAGTAGTACCTGAAGATAAATACATTCTCATTACAAAACAACGTGTTTTGGGTGATAATGCTTTTTTACCATGCATTTTGAGAGTTTTTGTAATATGGTTTCAGTTTGGTTTCATAAGTTTTGATGTCTGAACAAAAATAACTGATCTTTTAGGGCTACCATTATCAGTCCAGCTGTACGCCAATATCAAGGCAGAGATTTCAAAAGGATAGAAAAATTGTATTTTCATTTCAGTTATGTGATATTTTGTTAATACACAGCAATTTACCTCACAGATTTGATCATCCGACTGTCATATCACTAGATGTTTACATTAGATATTTAGCTGTCATGTTTATTGTTTTAAAAAGGTCAGTGTGTATTCATTGAGTATTTTATGGAAATGCTTTTTGCTTTATCAATACACAACAGAAATATACCTATGTTATGACATGTCTCTGCTATGGTTAATGGTAGTAGAACACCCACGCTTTCAAATATTGTTTTGCTGCTGATCATTTCATTGGTTGGAATTCTACTGTATATAACTTGACATGCATTGTCAGTGAGACATGCACAATTCAGGAAACAAGAAATGTTTCAATCCTACTGTAGCAATTATTACAATAGTACAAATAATAGGCCAGGACCTCAGATAGGGCGTTAAAGTGGGACACAGTTTGCTTGTATTCCCCTGCGCAACGGATCTTTCACCACTAGAGAGTGGGACACATAGGCTCCTGTAAGTGGGTGAGTGTAAGCCATGCTAAGTGTATGAATAATAGAGTATAAAGTGGTGTGTTTGTCCCTCCGTGTAGCCCCTGTGGAGCCCTGAGCTTTGCGACGCTACAGCAATGAAGGCCGTGAGTGTGGAGCCGCAACAACCGATCAACAACAGCCCTGATATCTGTGCCTACTGCAACGCAGTAGTTCCCCAAGACCACATGAAGAGCCACCTTTTTACTCATTGCCAGAGGGAAAGTGAAGCCAGCAATTGACACTAGCAGACACTGGCTGGCCAATGCAACACCTCTAGGATTGATTCATGGTTAATTCATGTCTTTGTTGCCCTGCCATGAATTGCATGCTGTGCTGGATGTCACATCACGCTGCCGTTTGAACGGGACTAGAACCCCTCTCCATCATTTATTTAATTTGTAAGAGTTGAATGGTACATTTGACTGTTTTTATCATAAGATATTACTTGGAAATGGTATGTCTAGACCAGACCTATGAAATGATATTGTACAGTGTATAGGTCTGTAATAAAATATTCGTTTAATCATGATTAATCATTGTAATGTCCAAATCAAATTATTTTGATTTGTCTTTATTGAAGACAGGGATTTGTTTACATACTGCTTATACATGTGGGCCTACCTGTCTCCCCCAAAGTAGTAAGAAATTGATACTGCATGTATTTTCAGGAGAACATCCACTAAGGTCTTTGAGGAGAGCATCTGCTTTGATTCGACACGTGGATCTGGAAATGTGTGAGTCGTGAAAAAGATTGAAGCATTGAATATTCTTTTTGTAGTTATGACATATCGTAACCATGCATACATATTGAGGGAATAATTTGCTACATTACATGAATTTTTTAATCTAGAAAACATACGCCAGCATAATGTTACTACTCAATTTATAGTAATGATTTCTGGCAACATTTAAATAATTATGCTGTGCACATGTTGGTTAGTGAACTACTGGTCACAGGAGTTTTAATTAAAAGTAGGCAATACATAAATACTAATAAGCTAAATTTGCTTTTGTAATTTGTAGCAGCTGTATGGTATGCGTAGTACAGAAAGTGAAATCATTCCAGTTAATTAAAACAATTTATAAGTTATAACACCATATGGTCATTGAAAGCAGATTTGTGCAGGTAAACAGGTTAATTAAAACTTTGTGTTACTCCACATACCATCGAGTACAGGCTCATCTCTTCAATTATATGCACAATTATCTTACAATTTGTGGCATAATGTTTTTTTTTTATCTATTTAGATAATGGACACTGCTTAATTAACTGATGAATATACAAATGAGCATGGTTTATTTTTTTTGGTTGGTAAAAAATTTGCTTATATTATCAAATGTAATAGTTTTATTCCTATTCATGTCATATATCGATGACTAGCTAGTAACAGTATACTGAATACACAAGCTGTTAGCAACACAGTCATTTCTCTTGATGAGACTTAACCTCTTGCCTACAAATAGCTTTTGACTTCCGCAATATTTATTCACAGCTTTGCAAACAATTGTAGTAATTCCCACTATCTTGTGTGATGTGTTAGGCAAATAGGGAAGCTATGGGTATTAAAACACATCCTTGTGCAGTGAGGACCTTGCAGCCCTTCGGATATAGGCTGATAACACTTGTGCTGTGCAGACGAGCTGGTGTGAACACTGTAAACGGGTTCTTTTATTAATCCCATTTTAAATGCTTTACTCAGAAAAATGAGTGCTTCATAGCCACTTCATTTCCTTTACGCAAATTTGGATCATATTTTATTTTGTATAATCACCCTTCAATAACCAGTGAATAATAAAATAACCCCACAACATTGTCAGTGAATAATCACTGACATTATTGCCTGATTATATCTAACTTCAGTCATCTTTGTGATTATGGCCAAACCTTTGATGGAGGAGTATCAGAAAGTGTGCAGAACATTACACTACCGTTCAAAAGTTTGGGGTCACTTAGAAATGTCCTTGTTATTGAAAGAATAGCCCATTTTTTGTCCATTAAAATAACATAAAATTGTTTAGAAATACAGTGTAGACATTGTTGTACTGTAAATGACTATTGTAGTTAGAAATGGCAGATTTTAAATGGAATATTTACAGGAGGCATTATCTTAATACATTATATAATACAGAGGCCATTATCTGCAACTCTCAGTCCTGTGTTCCAGTGGCACATTGTGTTTGTTTATCATTTTAAAAGGCTTGTTTATCATTAAAAAATCGTTTTTGCAAAAATGTTAGCACAGCTGAAAACTTTTATGATGATTTAAGAAGCAATAAAACTAGCCTTCTTTAGAATAGTTGAGCATCTGGAGCATCAGCAATTTTGGGTTCAACTACAGGCTCAAAATGGCCAGAAACTAATAACTTTCTTCTGGAACTCGTCAATATATTCTTGTTCTGAGAAAAGAAGGCTATTCCATGCGAGACATTGCCAAGAAACTGAAGATCTCTCTCAACTCGGACAAATACATTAGAGTGTCTAGTTTGAAAAACGGATGCCTCACAGGTCCTCAACTGGCAGCTTCATTAAATAGTACCCGCAAAACACCAGTCTCAACATACATCAGCCATATCTCAGACTGGCCAATATAAAGAAAAGATTAAGATGGGCTAAAGAACACAGACACTGGAAAGAGGAAGTTGGAAAAAAGTGTTATGGACAGACAAGGGATGAAATCATGGGGTTAAATCTCTTCAGATTACCACAACAAGTAGACAACTAGAATGCCAAAGGTCTACAAGGCTGTAATTGCTGCAAATGGAGGATTCTTTGACAAAAGCAAAGTTTCAATTAAAAATCATTATTTCTAACCTTGTCAATGACTAAATTTCCTATTCATTTTGCTAATTTCCTGTTCAACACTCACTCATGTCATGTATTTTATCATGGAAAACAAGGACATTTCTAAGTGACCCCAAACTTCTGAATGGCTGTGTATATCAAAAGAGTGAGGAGAGCTGTGCTATTCATACTTTTTTACCTATGCTAGCGTTCTATTAGATCAATTTGTTGCTGTTCAAGTGGACAAGGAAAGATCAAGGAAGACAGTGCCACACGAATCCAAACAAAATAGATTATCAGAGAGGCAAATCGCTGAAACAACCTGTCATTGTGCTGTATTTACAAAGCTGAATATTACATTTGGGTCTTGTGATGTACAGTCCAATGTGCCAAACATAATGTGCTACGCGTAACTTGGATGAACATAAACTGCTGAATTTTTACATCAAATTATGGACAGTGAAAGAGAGAGAATTTATTTAGGAAAATTTTGTAAATACAAATAACCAATGTCCCTAATGATTGTGCATTGCGAATCTGTGAAGGGTTGAACATGGTGCAGACTGTATGGTTCTCTCTCTGGAATCATCGACAGATGCTTGCACATAATTATGTTGTCACTGCTTGTTATTTGGAAGACAGAAGCTGCACTGACAGCTAGCTTTATGATTATTTTTTTCCCTTTTATATGTTTACTCACTTGTTAATAAAGCAAGGTGGACAGCGAGAGGAGAAAAGTCACTTGAGCTCTTGGGAGCCCATTCGGTGCCCAACTTGAGGCTTCAAGCTTGTGTACCTAACCTAATCTTGTTGTTCCGTGTGATTTGTGTCGACTCTGGCAGGTATGTTCGGAGGGATGAATTGAGGACCATAAAAAATGAAAGAGGAGGAGGAAGATGGATATGGATTGAGAGTTAGAAGCAGCAGGATGATTACGAGGTGTCAAAATTGCCAGGAGCAAAAAGGTGAAAGCAATCAGGGGTGAGAAGAGTGCAGCATCCGTGAGGGGCAACTAATTATCCATCTCATTTGTGGAGAGCAGCATTTGAGGCAGCGCTAGCCCGCCGAACGGTGACAGATTGGTGCGGAGGAGAGGGGAGGTGTTAGAACAATGGAGCCCAGCTCACCATCATTACTGCATGCTAATCATGGAGTACTGCTGCACCGCCATTCTGAGCTGCAGAGTTCAGAGGAAAAATAGGAAGTCACCAGTTTCAGGGGACTCTAGTCAATTCCAACTGGAAGAGAAAGGAGGGAGAATCTGACATATTTGTGCTGGCACTAGTTCTGCCAACACTTGAATGTGCCAAAAAAGGTCCTTATATGCAGGAGTTGATTTGTGTGGTGTGTATCACGTTTCTGTATTCTAACCAGCTTAGAAATGAGTCTGCACACCTGCTGAAGTTTTTTTCATTATAATTCAACTCTCAAATGAATTTAATAGAACTTGAAATATGGATTTCTATTATCAATTACACAACTAATGTTGATGTTATATGTTTACACAAAGAAACAATTCCTAACAACCAAACAAATTCCTCCAGTGGCCTACTTGAATATTTTTGAGAGTAAATCCTTATGTGCTATTGCCATTACTCTGTGCAGCTTACAGTGCAGCTTAGGCTGGAAGGTAAACCACGTTTTAAACAAGACCAATTGGGCCATAGCAAGATCACTTGTCAATCTCATCACATTTAACACTAACACATCAGAAGCACTAAAAAGTGGTAGGCCACCATGTACCACCGATTCCACACCACTGTGGCATGATTTGGGATGCCATGTTTACATGTACGTTTTCAACCATTATTATCCATATTAATTATCTCATGTCATATGTTTTTATATTTCTTTATTGTTTGTGGTATGTTAGTTAGAAGACGTCTACACAATGTTGTTCTGACATTGTACGTTACACGGTATGCATAAAGGAGACTTATCTAGTTGTATTATCAGCAGTTGACTTACCTTGATTTTACATTACACATTATGTTGACATTGCATCCACTGTATTGGATTTATTCATAGTGAAATTAAAGTCTAAAATGTTTCTAATGGTGAACCTCTGTAGAGCCATCACACTTTTGCTTACCAGTGCATCTGGAGAAAACAAAATAAAATGTTTGTTAGATTGAAAAGGATGAAAGATTCTGGAATATTAGTGTTAATTAACGGGAGGTTTCATCAAGCCTCGTAATTACCACCAAAGTGTAGGAAGTTTAATGAGTAGTCTTTTGATTGCTGCATTGTTTACAATGGCTCTTTGGCTTTTCAGTTTTTTTTAATTTATTTTCAGATATTGCGAGACTCAGCGGGTTGGAAATGCCCAGCCAGGTATGAATGGTAAAACGCTAAATGTATCTCGGTAATGAACATTATATAAAAAATATTGTCATCACATATTGTGATATTTGAAGGTCTTGCCTAGTCATTTGCGAAATCATTATTTTGATTGTCTTTATAATCTTACAAAATTTCTCATCTTCTAGACAGGTGTTTTGCTTTCCTGTCTTAAATCTTTTCGTGTTTTGAAAAACAAGCATTCAGTGTAGATGTCTGTCCACACATGCTCAGCGGGTCTATTAAGGCCACCTGGCCAGGACAGCATCTCCACATCAATGTCATGCAGACAATTAACGACTCATGAGAGAAACATATTCAGTTATCCACGTGCTGGTCACAGTGGAACTTGGAACTGCCAAACCTCCTGGCATAGTGAGCCCAACGTATCACCTCACACTTTTCATGCCATGTGCTGGGTGGCATCGTGCTCTTTGTGTTGGAGCGGTAGGATTCACCACTGTCAGATTAAATGTGTTGAAGCCATTGTTGCATTTGGAACGCCTCAGAGCGTCCCCTCTCTCCATGGTGTGTTTGTTTCTGTGCTGGTTTGAGAGGACTGATTTCTGGAGAACTGATTTGGCAGTCACAGCAAGTGATGACAGAGGCAGTGGTGAGATCACACCCGGAACCCCAAAGGAGCCTTCCATTTCATGGGACCTAGAGGCTGAGTGGTACACACAGGAGTAGTGATCAGTGGGATCTGTGTCATTTTGATAATGCCATTGTTAAAATATCACTTTGTTACTAATTCACATTAAGTCTCACATGTATTTCTTTTTTTTGTTCTTTTATTGAATGCAGAAAAGCAGGCGTGGAAAAAAAAATTAAAATAAAAAGAACAGACAATTGTGACAATTTAAAGAGAACAGTGAAGAAAAGCAGGTTTATGTACATATAGGTAGGAGTTGCAGTGGATAGCCAATAAACGGTAGCAGTGGTAGCAGCAACGTAATCGATACCTGTGTCGAGGGCGTGAAGTGTGTGTGCATGTGTGTGAGTCAGTATACATTTGTGTTCATGTTATGTATAAAGAAGTGTGTGTGCATGTTTGCGTGCGTGAGTCTAGTCTGTGTGAATATTGTCAATTCTAAAGGGGTAGTGCAAAAAGGTTGAGTGATGCAGGTAGCCATTTTATAATCACTTGACGTTCTTGATTAACAGTCTTATGACTTGATGGGAGAAGCTATGCAGAGTCCTGTCGATTACAGACCTGAGGCACTGGTTCCACATGGCAGGCCTGCCATGTGGTACAACAGTCTATTACTTGGCTGGCTGGCGTCATGGACTGTTTTTAGGGCCTTCCTCTGGCACTGCCTGGTGGAGAGGTCTGGATGACCTGGCGCTTGACCCCTGTGATTGAGTGACAGTTGACACTCTGAAGCACCTTGAGATTGGGGTTGGTAAAGTTTGGTGTTGATGCTACTACCTGTTAAGATGCTCTTAATGTTTCTGCTGTAGATCTGTTTGAGGATCTGAGGCCACATATTTTCATTCCCCTAAAAGGGAGGGGGCTTTCGCTAACTTTCATCCCAACTGTCTGGGTGTTTGTAGACCACGTCAGTTTGTTCATCTTGAAGTTCTCTACCCGCTCTATTTCAGCCTTGACAACGGGGATGGGGGCGTTCTCACCTTTTCTACTCCTGTAGTCCATGACTGGCAAATTCTTTCGGACATCTAGGTCTCTGACCTCCTCCCTACGTGCGTCTTGTCATCATCCCGGATCAGGCTTACCACCAAGGTGTTCTCCTCAAACTTGATGGAAACAAAAGGTTGTGTGTGAACAAGAAGTACAGAAGGGGACTAAGCATGCACCTCTGAGGAGCCTCTGTGTTCAGGGTAAGCGTGGCGTACGTGTAGTTTCTGACGCTCACCACGTCTGGGTGGACGGCAGGATGGCCAGGATTCAGTTGCAGACCGAGAGTGTTCGATCCCTGGCTCTTGGACATAGTGACGAGCTTGGAGGTTATGGTGTTATGCTGTTGTTGACATCACTGTGGCCAGCGACATAGCAGCCTGCTTCCCACTGTCGATTTGCCTCTGAAGCTAAGCAGTGTTGGTCCTGGTTGGTCCCTGAAAGGCAGAACAGATGCTGCAGGTGGTGGTGTTGGAGTCCAGGTTGGAGGGCTGTGTGGAGTGCAGTCAAGACTGTGTTAACTGTGGTTCTGTTACGTTACAGTACTGTATGGTACGGTACAGTAATGTGAAAAATGTAGTACACCCAGGGTGACCACACTTTCAAACCCCCAAACCAGGACCCTTAAGTGTACCACACGTTCATGCACGAGCACATGTATGCGCTTATGCATGCATGTTTGTCATCATGCGTGTTTGTGGTTGGTGGAGCAGGGGAGCTGGCCCTGTTTGTTACTGTTTTCACTGCCCTGTGTGTTTTTCCACTCCCTTGAGATTTGATGAGAATTGCTGCTTTAAGTAGTTATACGCAGTTGTTTGTTTGGCTCCGACTCGTATGTGGAAACATTGCAGTATTATTACAATAATTATTATTAATTTAATTGTGGTGAAAACCGGGACAATTTGGTAGTGAATGTCAAAAACCGGGACATTTTAGTGTTTTACAGATATTTGTCGGGACCTGGGACACCTAGCTTGAAACCGGGACAATCCCGGGCAAACCGGGACGTCTGGTTACCCTGTGTACACCTCTTGGAAAGTGGTTTAGTGTAATGCACCGTAGTGTTCCATATTATGTCTAGCCTATTATTTTGCGATTGTTAACCTGTTTAAACTGTTTTACTCACATCAGCTACAGAAAGCGAGATCACATAGTCATCCGGTTCAAATGTTACTTTTAACATGAGGCTTCTAGTTACGATATGTATGTATTGGTTACTGTAGGACTTCATATCTCCTTACTTAGCTTTTTGTTATGCAGGATATGTAACTCCCATGGTAGAGAACAGCACTTTGCATAAATCATAAGAAATCCCACCATTCAAGCAAAGCGTTTGTTTTTAATGCAAAATAAGACTAACAACCAGTTCCAGCCCATTGAAACAGACTAAATGTTTGGCCGGTAAAATAGGGTGATCATATGTATGTTGCTCCCCTTTAAAGGATTAGCATTTGCTTATGATGTACAGTATATGAGGATCCCCAAAATGTTGGGAAAATGACATTGATGCCGTTGCCAAACTTTAAGGCAGTAATTTTGTTTCTGTAGTTAGATGACGAGCATTCACACATCTAATAAGTGCATTTGTCTTTCCAGTTAGGCTAATTTAGATAAGCCTTGTTTGCTTTCCACTGTAAAAACAGGCACATATCTGTATAATCATTGGTTTTAATGACATGACACCCTTAGTAAAGATGAGCAAAAAAGGCTCTGAAAAAATGGCATTGTAGTCAGCTGGATGATTTTACACTCCAAATATGACAAAAATCCAAACTTTAAATGAGGTCAAATTGTTTTTGTAATTCACAAATTCCTAATAAATAATTCAATATTTATTTAAAAAACATATCTCATGATTATTGGCATCTGTGAATTTAGTACTTTGACGTTAGTTATGGCCCCACCACACCAACAGTATCCCCACATATTCCCCTCAGAAGACGGGAGGGGCACAGTACTAATACTGTTAAAAAATATATATTTCTGCTTTATTTGACAGGAAAGTGTGGAAAGATGAGAGTTTTTGCTGAAGGAACACTGGGCCAGATTTTAACCCAGGCTTACACCCCTGGACCAATCAAGGCCACAGTATACAATATTCTAGTCACTCTTACTTAAAAACCATGCTGACTAACATCAATAACACAAACCATACAGAAACCAAAAAGAGACAGAAGAAGCAGTGCAGCCTAAGAGGCTGGCATCCAACTGATTTAACCACGAGCTCACGCATAACACAGTTTCTACTGTATATTGTCTGGCCAAGGGCACCATAATGCCTCTAGACTGCATCCCTTCTTGTGGGCAGCCACACTAGTACTCAGAAACACAAAGGGTTACATTTGCTCCTGGTTGAGAACGAGGGCAATACATTGTGCCTTCGGGGAAGTATTCACACATGTTCACTTAATCCACATGTTGGGTCACAACCAGTGAAATGGCCGAAACAATAAAAGTAGCTCGCTCATTACACTAGGTAACTTGGCAATTGGAGTAAGATGTTATATCATTGGTCTCTCGCTGTTCCTCTGGTCTACACTTGTAGGCTACATACGGACAATCCCACGGATATATCAGGGGTGAACCGGTTCTATATTTCCTCACCATGTGGCGCTGATCACAACTCATGGGACTGTTGCCAAAGTTAGAACTAATTTGGAGAAACACTTTAACGAACCATTGGATCGTGTTTTCTTGGGGTGGTGTAAATTATATATGTACTTAAGAACAGCTCTTTGTCGTGATATATTGGCCATATACAGTACAACATTCCTTTGTACTTCAATTAAAATAAAAGGAATGCTTCTAACCAGTCCAGCGCACACAAAGTTTTATGTATGTTTGGGTTAATATACAGTACATCACAACCACTTGCGCAGTAAAAGAGGAGGGGTTTCCACGATTCTCTCGTCTTTTCACTTGACTAAAAAGTCAGTTACCGTCACCTATATTGATAGTTATTGTATCAATGTCGTTCACGAATGAAAGAAAAACGAGCATTGTTGTGCCATGAAATAAAATAGTGTGAGGTTCAGTCTCACTAGCAATTGCTCAATTCTTATGACTATTCCAAGTAGTAAGTTAGTAGATACTAAGCCTGTTACTGGCTAATAAGCTGTTAAAACGGCCAGTGGCAAAAGCTGTACTGTTCATTGATGCAATTTGTGGTGGAAGTAAACTTAATAATAAACGTTAGTCAGTTAAACACAATGCTTAATGGTGTCTAGCGAAATATTCAAACTTGGCGTGATGTTAATGCGTGACAAAATTATCTAATGTCTAGAGGCTATGCGGACACTTAGTATGCGTCCAGCTTCGTGGCGTCGTGGTTAGAGATGCAGACACACATAGGAGTCCCACGTTCAAATCCACCGAGGGCAACAACGTTCATCCCTTCTAGTCGCGGGCTGGCCGAAATAGACTTGACTGGTTCCTTTTCTTGTTTTGTCAGCAATCTACAACCCTGTCTCCAAAAACGCTTCGTAAAAAGTAAATAAAAACAGAACGCGATGATGTGCAAATAATTTATACCCTATATTCAATAGAAAATAGTACAAAGACAACATATAAAACGTCATTTTATTGTTTCTTGAAAAATACATGCCCACTTTGATTTTGATGCTAGCAACACGTTTCTAAAAAGTTGGGACAGTGGCAACAAAATACTGGAAAAGTTGTGTAATGCTAAAAAAAACAATTAATGCTGAACAATATATACAGGTTTTGGAGCCACATATGCTGCCATCCAGACAATGTATTTTTCAAGGATGGCCTTTCTTATTTCAGCAAGACAATGCCAAATATTCTGCATGTATTACAACAACATGGCTCTGTAGTGAAAGAGTCTGGGTGCTAAACTGGCCTGCCTGCAGTCCAGACCTGTCACCCATTGAAAACATTTGGCCCATTATGAAACGAAAAATACGACATAGGAGACCCTGAACCGTTGAGCAGCTGAAATCCTATATCAAGCAAAAATGGGAATACATTTCAATTTAAAAACTACAGCAATTGGTCTCCTCAGTTCCCAAACACTTACGGAGTATTTTTAAAAGAAGAGGTGATGCAACACAGTAAACATGCCCCTGTCCCAACTTTTTTGAAACGTGTTGCTGTTTGACAAAGGTTAGAGCTTGTCTTGTCCCTACCCTAAACCCTTGCCCTTACTCCAACTCTAACCTTGATCCTTGCCTAACCTTAACACCAACACTAACCGTTTTAGAAATAAACTGAAATTTTGTGATTTTGGAGTTGAAATGTAAGCCCCATCCTCTCCTTGTGAATGGTTGAAAGTGATAGCACATTTATATTACAACCAAAAATCAGGCATGGCTTTTTCACTGGAATTTGGTTGTGCTTTTAAAGGTTTGTATAAATCATGATAACACTGGAGATTCAACAACATTCTTGCTATCTTTGTGGGTGAATAAAGGTTGAAATTTTATTGATTCATTATTGATTTCAACTAAATTTTTAAGTTGTCCACATTGAAATTATGTGGTGTGTTCATATAAATGACCCTCATCGACATTGTTTCATGGTGGGTCTCAAAAAAGGTGTCATGTCAAGGCTAGTTATTGAGGCAGATTTGGTAGATAGACATTTGTGACATTGAAAGCCACAGTCCTAAAGAAATGTCTTCTTCTTCAATGCCTCTCTGTATCTGCCATGCAGGTGGTTGTTCAGAATAACACATGGGGGGTGTGGGGGGGGGTTAATAGAAGAAAATGGTAACTCGTATTTCAAGGGTTAAGGCATGAAAGAATCCATTCTCAGTTTAATGACCTTGCCTTGCTGGCTAGGACAACAGGGAACATGCTCTTGAGTAGTACTGAATTTGCCAATTAACACCTCCGATAACAGGCTGCCTCTGAACATCACCCGCACCAGGAGCAACTCACATGCACTTTGTTTTTAATCCGTTGATTTTGGATTTTTTTCAGGGACAAAAAATTCTGCATATACCACAAGTAATTGTTTGCCCATGTACAGCAAATAATTGTTTGTCCAAACCAATTCTCCTTTTAAGAGAAAAAGAAGAACCTGTTATAGAGTTTGTCCGTCAGGCATCTATTATATTAATAGTCATCACTGACTGTAAGGCTGGTAATGTTGGAAGTGCTGTCTTTTTTCGTGTGCCTCATGAATCCTTATGCACTGGACATTCTATTTTCGCACTTGCCCATATGGCCATGTTCAGCTTCAATTAGAACAACCACGCTGGTGTCTAAGATACTGCTGCTCTACCATTTATTCTTTCTGGTTATGTTTGTCTCACATGGAAATAAAGAGAATACAATCTGAGTTTCAATATTCTCTTGATTTTTATGTCAAAAAATCCTGACTCTATTTTTGATATTCATTTTACTCCTCCCCTTAAGTTTCACACATGTTTATCAGCCTTACAAACAACACCTCGTTTGGGTGTGAAGTCCCAGGTGAAATCACCATGGGCACTCCTTTGTTTTCCTTGAAGTCCCTTTGCAGGTAGAGGGTCCTCGGTTTTCGGCCTGTAATGATAGGGGCAAATAACAAAACCAGAAACACCTTTGTATATGTGTAAGGTGGACATCCTCACTAGCTTAATGAATGAAAACCGCCAAAGATGTAATTGAAAAAGGTGCTTGCACACCACTGTAAATGTCCAGTGAATTGTTCTAGTGGAGCCACCGCAATCATACCATAACACTTGGTTTCACAATTCATTAGCAGGTATTTTAACAGTATATAATGACAGAAGGATGGCTAAATAATTGATACCAGTTTACACCATAGGAAAAGGTGACGTGATCCTTGATAATAATCCATGGGACTTATATAGCACTTTTCGAAGACCCAAAGTCACTTGATCTGTCTAATGATGTTAACAAATTGAGGTGAAGGAAGACTTGCTGGATAACACTTTCAGGTGTGAGCTGTGTACAGTTACGTTGACAAAGACCCCTGTCTTAACACTTTGTCATCATAACAGCTTTGAAAACTGTGAAAATAGTATTCAACTTTAAATGCAGCCGAATCCATTCCCTGGTAACACATGCTATCCAGGTTATTAGATCATAGCATTCCCCTTTTTCTGATGACCATTCTGTTGTCCATTGTATATGTACATGGACCTTGCTATAGAGGTCTACACATAAATCCATTTATTTATTCAGTGTTAAGAAACCATCTGGCTTTTGTAGATCCGAAAGTCATTCTGGCAGCCCAGTTCCCTGACTGACACCTCATTGCATTAGTGGGCGGATGACAGCTTCATTAATGATCAGTCTCTTTGCTCTGCTTCTCAGACCGTCTGAATGTCACCGCGTCAAATATCTATCTATCTCTCTCTCCACTATTTGTTTTTGATAAAGCGTGCTTTGTCAATTCACCTGGAGTCTTTGTTACAATGTTAATCTCGTTTATTGTTTTAACAGTCTTGTTGGATAGTGAGAGGTAGCACTTTTTGCGTTGCCTTTGTCAAAGCTGTGAAAATGGCACACCATATGTAATGCTCCTGCTTGCTGTTAGCCCCGCCAATTCCCCACGGATCAGCCGTCCTCGTGCCAATATTCACACTCACTCTCTCTCTCTTTCTCTCTCTCTCTCTCTCTCTTTGTCTGTTAGATTAGATTGAAGTTCATGGGTTTGATATCTTTTTAGTTTTATTTCATAGTTGGTATTATGTTTGTTGGAAGTTGAAAATTGAGTGGTAGTCAAAATGTGTCTGATAGTTTCAGACGAATCAGAATACTATATTCTGGTTATGTTTTTCCGTCTTTTAATTCAGCGCAAGACAAATTGGCTGCCTATTTTCTTCACACCTTTCTCTATCTGGGGATAGCAACCGCAATTCTCTCCCGTCCTTACCTGTGACAACAACCTACAAAGTGCTCCTGTAGTGCCCTCATCTGCAAGTTACAGACCCTGTTCTGTCGTTGCATCGAGAAGAGAGATGTTATTTTCTTCTTTCTTCACTGCATGTCCCTGTGGTTTTTACATTTACACGACCCATAGAATTACATAAGAACAATATGTAGGTGTCTTATAGGTCTGCCTTCTTTAAAAAAAAAAAAAATGAAAAAAGTTAGCTACCATTTTAAAAAATACAAGCACACTGATCATGTTCCATTTAGAACTGGCAGTCAAACCATGATTTCAACCAACAGATGGAGAATAGATTGATTTAAATATGTACATTTGGATTTGGAGTCTTTTCAAGTTTTGTGATACTACTCTATCTATGGAACCTATTCAATCTCGCTGTCATTGTGTTAGTGATGAACTTGTCCAGAAACACAGTAGCTCCACAATACAGATGAGAGATTCTCTGCCATGTCTGTAGAGATCTGCACTGGGACATCCCTATGTAACTGCATTATTAAACCACACTCCCTACCTCTTGGAGGGAAAAGGCGACTGTTGAATATTTGAAGGAAATATTAGATTTTTTATTTAAGAATATAGATTTAGATGGGGAGAAATGGGTTGATGTACAGTGACAGTATCAGCTGAGATGGTCCGTAGAGATGTTGTTCAGTTTCCAGCCTTTGGGACATCTAATGCTATTCAATGACGTCTTTCAATTTTTTGGAAATGTGCCGCTGTACAAATAATGTTTTTCTTTTTCTTCTCTGTAGCTGACTGTCTCACACTTGTGTGATGAAACGTCCAATACTCCACTGAAGAACATAGGCATGCACTTTACTTGCAGTAATAAAGAAGTCATCATCTGAACAGACCATTGACATTTCTAAGAGGCACTTTATTTGAAATTTCTGAACTCTTCCATGAAAATACAGCATACAGCTGAATCATGTAGGATGCTATATTGATAGGGCTATGCATGCCGTATAACTGTTCAGATGCCACATGAGCTAGGCTAAGTATTGATCCATCTGGCTCTGAAGACAATGTCATGTCACCTCCGTGTTTAAGTGTTAACTTGTCAGGATCTGATGATCTCCCTGTCGGATTTGGGAAAAGATGTCCGTGTGACGTCTCAGAGTCTGCAGTGCATCATCATAGAATATGATCTGTTCACTTTTCATCAACGTTAAAAGACACCTAGTAAGTAAGTTGGTGTTTGTCTCTGTATTGCATTGTCGCGTTGAAGAGAAAAAGGGAGCCCTGTCGATTTGGATTAGTTCAGTCTATTTCTGTTGCAATGGTGGATTCTATTCGCTTCAACAGTTGTCACCCACCTCTGAATGTGAACAAAGGCTCAGCACCAGAACAACGCTGTGTAAATTGCTTCATGATGGATGAGTCCCTGTGTTGATTTAATTGATACTAAATGGTGGGTACCCATTCTCGGGTGCTGAAAGGCTACAAACTGTCTCAGCCAAGGTGTGGTAATGGGGGAGAATTGAAAGCAACATCTACTACTAATGTGCATCTGGCCTAATGTTAGAACACCTTCCACTTCTAACGTACAGCCGGCCTAATGTTAGCACACCTTCCATAATTCACTCACAGCACCCATTCTGGTGTGGTCGTGTTGCAAAAGACACAGCTTTTCTATTTTGTAACTTCTCATTTCCATCTGCCTTATTTCAACCCATTTTGGTGCAGGTGCCCAGTCATTTAGGGATTGGCAGAGCTTCTTATAAGTCTATCTTGTGCTGCTGCCCTGAGATGGTGCTGATGAGGGTTATCAAAGCCACCCTGGTTCTAACTGCAGGTTGTCTAGAAACCAGATTAACACCTAGCGGAGAATCACAGTCTTGTTGGAGCATGCAGATGGTGCTGTGGTGAAAGTGAGTCCCTTCCAGGTTGTATATCTACCAGGTATGCTTTTACTTCTCACCTTCACCCTTCACCTCCACATGAAAGACAATGGGACACTACACAATGGGTAACAGAGGGTATACATGAACTAAAAGGCTTAGTGATTTTTACTTGAAAGGAATCGAACTAGCTTGATCCTTTAGGTTCAGGTCATTCTAGTTAATTCGGTGTCAACTCAATTCAAGGATAACACTTGTGACAGCCTACACGACTGTCATAGTTTGATTTTTAAAGCGGCATGAATATATTTCTGTTTTTCACCTATGTTTGTTTGTCATAAAGAAGAGATATGTCAGTCTGACAATCATGTCACATTTTTGTCCTCTCAACATGAAGCATAGTTTCTCCCTGTAGAATTCAGAAATGATCATTAACCTTTCCTATGGTTTCCTCCCTTGCCTGGTCGCCTCTCCTCCCTTTCTGGTTCCTGGCCCCATATGCCGCTTTCTTATTTCCTGCCTGTAGACAGCAGGGAGTAGCTCTATTATCACCTTCACAGAGCTGTCTTTGAATGTGAGAGGCAATTCCATTTCACTTTGCCATAGGGAGGAGGAAAGAGTGAGGTGCACAATGCAGCACAGAAATTGTCAAGAGTGGAACAGGACACAGTTTGTGTGCTTGTATTGCTTCTTTTTTTTAACTTCTTTTTATTTAAACTATTTTAAATGTATTGTAAGTAGACCTATAATGCTGGTGTAGAAATTCATCCTGAAGTTTAAAATTACTGTATATATGCCTGGCCGTGGTCCAAAGACCTCATTGTTCCTCAGAGTAAGGTCTCCTCCTGAAATATTAATGGACATAAACCAGCGATATATAACACTGCTGTGAAACTGTGCTAAACATATTGAAGATGGCTCTAATGTTTTTTGCTCTCAAGTGTTCACTCAGCCATTTTGTGTAGTGACTGTGTTTGGCTGTCTTATTTCTGGCTTTGGCTATTTGGGTTGGGTTCCAGCTTTTATCAGTCACTATTCCTTTGACAGATAGGGAGTCTGACTGTATTGCTCCAGGATAAATTAAACATGAGTCAGAGAGATAATCTGTGAGCCTCTCTTTTCACACTGCATTCCCAATGAGTTGAGTGTTGGCCTGCTGTGGTTGCCTGCTACTTTAATGAAGATTATTCTTGTAACATGATAATCAGCTGTGTGCTCCCATTTTTCAAATATCCACTATTCTGTACCTTGCCTGAAAATTTGGGAGATTTAGGGTAATTTACATTGAAATATCATATGTTGGTGTTACGCAATATCCACTAATTAAGCCATGAATATGTTTTGCACATTGTTGTTTTTTCCCCAGATATATAAATATGCTTATGTGGTTTTCAAGTTAACATTTAGCCAACATACAGCTGAAAAACAGATAAGTAAATCAACTGGTTTCACCATGTCATAGCTATATTCATTACAATATAGTTGTACATAGTTTTATCTTCAGTGATTTCTGACATGCTTGTTTTCATCAGAGGGGCACTGCTAAGAATATTAGAGATTTGGGCTGAAGTAAAATGTGGACACTTCGTGGAATGGCTAGTCTTAAGATGCAGCTGGTGTTTTATAAATAATTTCAAAGTTACAAACATCAGCCCCACAATCACAGCGATTCACTGATATTCATTTGGCATAAGTCAGTTTCATTTATTTGTGCTTTTCATCAGAAATGGCTTTAAAAGTAGAGTTTACCTGAATTTTTTATGCCACCGGCTTACCAGGGACTGCGTGACCAGGGACTGTGGCCCATGTTCTTCACTTGTAGAAGTCTGAAAGTGCATGGCAGCAGAAATAACAAAATGGTCACAAACCCCAGCTGCACTCCCAGGGTCACAAAGTCCAGTAAATATTTAAAGGGAGTAGCAACAAAATGCACTGTTGATAACAGGCCAGTAGAAGGTGATAAAAGAAGTTTTAGTTGGAACATTAGCCCTTTTCTACACTTTGTGATTTCTGACATTATATCCTCCTAGCCCTGATAAACCTATATAATACACATCAGTGATTTAGCTAGGCAAAGCTGTAGAGAATAGAGTAGCGTGCAAAGGAATATTGTAATGGCTTTAAATAGTGGTATTTGTCCTCATGCAAAAAATAGTACTACATTGCTGATTCTAGCGAGAACATAACGCTTAGTGCTCCACTCCAAATGCTTGTGTTAAAATTTGTGTTAGTATAATTACAAAGTGTACATAATGTTTAGTATTGAACTCCAAATGCTTGAGTTCAAATATGGTGCAATCTGGACATCTGGATGCTCAGTACCCATTTGCTTTCCACAGTAAAAAATTAAAAGTATTCCACAGCTTTAATCATTATTGCTCTATTAGTGTTCCACTAAAAAGGCATGCTAATTTTTATATCCTGATCACAAGATACCAATACCTTGAAAAAGTGTAACACTGCAGCCAAGGTCTAAAAATATTTCAGAGGGTGAAACAAACAAACAACATGATCACACCTTTTTTTGGCCCACAAATACTGGATAACAATGTGGAATAGGATGATATGATATTAAGTTGGCCTTTCCACTGAAAATATTAGTTTTGTGAATCCAAGTGGGTTTGTGAGTTCAGTTTGACGACCGGAGTTTCCTTTTAGTTAGGAGTCCAAAGTATTCGGAGACACCTTACGTCACCTGCCTTTTTACTGACAGCCAGGTAAAGCTTTGTGGTCAAGAATCAAAGGGATCTCTGACTCAAGGACCTAAAAGGACATCAATAATGAGGGCTATAGGAGTGCACTTCTGGGGATGACATGGCCAAGTGTCTGGCTGGGTCTCAGGGAGTGGGAGGATGGCTAATAAGGGTTTAAAAGCCACAACTGTCCACCAGCTGTCTTTTACACAAAGTGCACTCTGATTCTTTCTGACAGTGGGAGATCTGTGGCCACAGGAGACCACAGGGGCCAACAATTATGTTAGAGTCAAGCAAACAAAGGCTTAAGACAAATTAGTCAGACTAATTATGCCTAGGAGTAAATTAGTTGCTTCCCTTTTTCTAAAGCCAGAGAAAAATAAAAATTGTAACTTGATTTATTGATGAACATTCCGATGTGACGTCTGGCAAACAACATATAAATAACTTAAAAGGCATCTTAAATGCATTCCCATGAAATTTTTAGTGCCACTGTAATATAAGCCACTACCTGTCATGAATCACAAATAACCTTGGTTCTATCCTCTTAGTTCAGCTCAGTATCCCTCATTCCTTATTACTGGCCTGACAGGGAAATGTTTACCCATCCGACAAGAGAGATGCCATTTCATACTCACAAAAAGCAATTGCTTCTGACTGGGGCAGCACACTCTGTCCCTCTATTCTTGCTGCCTATAATTTTGTTGTCATTTTGTGTGCTGTGATCACATCATTGATGTGACAGTGCCGGGCATTAGGTAAAGTCCCTGAGCTGGTGCTCACTTTCAGGCTTTTTCTCCCCTTGTCATCCACATTGATTAGATTAGACCCAGGTGGCAAACATAGGTCTTTGGGACATCAAAGAAAAGGACGATACCTTTCTCAAATTTTTGATTTAAAATGTCCAAAGATTATGTATATGATATTATTATTTAAGAGAAACTTTTAAAAAAAAGAGCTGGCTAGAAGCCATGGGCAGATGTGTTGGGTGATCTTCCCTTACACTAAGTTATTTTAATGCTTTCCTTGATGGTTATATTATGGGTTTTTTTGTATTTGGGTTTTCTATTTGAATGACCTGCCCATTTGTTTACAGGTCAAGTTTCTTAAAAATATATAAAAGATATAAATATATAAAACATGAGTTTTAATCAAATGGATTGAAGTGAAGAAAGTATTGTTATTTTATAACTTCCATGTACTGATGAAGATTGTTTGACCAAAAGTTCAATTAAAACCCTCAATTATTAAACAAATTAGCTTTTGACTGGAAGTTTGTAGAAACTCTTTAGTTTTCAGCACCTTCAACTTACCTTTTGTTTTTCACAGTGCGGTACATTCTGAACTTATATCTTCCATTTTCACTCATGTGTTTCAAGAATGCTTATATTTACAATAACAGAAAAATGTAATAATACCATATTGTCTTTATATAGTCTGGTCAAGGGAAGGCTGTATGCTGAACCTAAGGTGCGGTTCTTCTCTAACCTGCACAATAAGGTCCTGAGGGACTGACTGGCCACGGCATGGATAATCACCCTGGTCCCTCTGTGGTCATAGCCTCTAGCTGGGCTAATAAGACCAAAGTAATGGGGCTAATAATAAACAAATGGGAATAGAGAATTGGGAGAACACAGGCTGTACTACTGCTGCTGCACGGCTGATTCAACAATTGGTTCTAGAAAAGCGAGCCCACTTATTAAAGATCAGCGATGGAAGTGAACCTTAATCCTGTAATGAGGAAAAGGCCTGTGCCAGCTCCTGGTTAGAGACACAGACAAGCCCATGCTTGTACGTTTTACAGGAATAGATTGCTGGACCCTATTGCCCTCCTGTAATGACCTCTCTTGTTAGCCTCACAGATGCACAGCTCTTTATTAAAAATCAAAGACTTTAACCTCTCCGGGAAATCCACTATATCCAAGATGGAGTGTGTTTTGCACCATGTCGTTTTTGCTTGGTTTGTGGTTTAACGAACACTGTGCAACTTTATTGAACCAGAATGCGTTTATCCCTCTGGATTAAATTTTAAAAAAAATAGGAACATTTTCATTAAAGTGAAATAAAGAGAATGTATAACTATTTTACTTCAGTTTAACTTTACGGATTTTCAATAGGCTGTGCTGGCCAGTTTATTTATGAGCAGTGAAGTGCTTTGAACTGTGGGAATTTTATGGATCCATGTAGTTTCCACAGCACTCCTGATTGTTCACATTAAGTAAGGTTATCTGCACACAAAAATATGATTATTGTGACTGGTTAGGGAAGCCTATTCAATTCTGCATTGTAGATTTTTACTTTGATATGTGTGCCTTCTGTATTTTCTCATCTACTGTGTCCTGTAAAGGAAAATGCATTTTCTCAACAGTACTTGCATGAATACCAATGTCCACCATAAGCCCAAGACCAAAAGCTCAAATGTACCCTTGTGACCGAGATGCTGGGACTCAGCCAGCACTACAATGATGTAATCAGATGGTTATTCTGCTCCCTGTGAGTTAAAACATGAGTATGAACACTGCACATGGTTGCTGTCTGGAAATATCTATGTCATGATGTCAAATATGTGGAAATGAGGGCATCCAAACCGCTGGCACTGAAGTCAGAACACAGAACATGTAAAAATATGTTTACCTTCACCTCTGCACTGCATAGTTGCCATTGTGGGTATTTTAAGTGTAACATTCCAGTTATTTTTGACTCAGGTGGTAAATAACCCAGCACTGGCATTAGTTACTGAGGTTATAAGCAACAATTCCAAATCTACCTTAAACTAAGCCATGTCAGCAGTTTGAATCATCTACTGAAGTGTTATGTTGTACATTATGTTATATACTCTATAGAAAAGTTGCGCAAATATGACATAGTTTGAACATATTTTAACACTTTGAACACTGCAACAGAGTTTCATAAAAATTATTTTAACAACCGTACTGAAAATATAAAAAAAATATGCTTTGCCATGCCCACATGGTACATTAATGTCATATGTTAAAAATAAGACGTTGGCATCATAGTGTTGCTCTGTTGAGCATGAAGACAGGTCATTTAATTCAAAAGAAGACCAATCAAGTTTCCAAAGAATATCAGATCCCCTCCATGCATGCACAATTTGGATAATGTGTTTCAGTTTATAAGTAAATAAATAGTAGGAATTTCTCCAGCCGTACAAAGAAAGACATTGCATAGTCTTGGCTGGACCACAACATTCTTATTGGATCCCATCCAACGATGCTGTCACAGTGCCCCACATGAATGAAGCTCATACTGAAAAATAATCACGATGACAAGATGAGATTGAACTTTTCTGCAAAACAGTGCCCTAAAAATACAAGAATGTTACTCCTTACATAATTAATTAGGACCTTATATTTCCATAAACTGTAAATGTTCATGATTAATTCCACATTCACGTTGCAATGTTAAATTAACTGACTCGTACTTCCAGATTCATGTGAAATATGACAAGTAATGTACTTTTCCTTCCAAAAATGTTTAATTTACATTTGAATCATTTAGCAGACGTTCTCATCCAGAATGACAGGCGTAAGCGTTAATTGTCTCACTCAAGGACAGATTGACAGATGTTTACCAGCTCTGGGGCTCAATCTAGCAACCATTTGATTAGCAGTCAGAAGCTCTCACCGCTGGGCTATCTGCCACCCCAGATGAAATATGTTAAAGAGCAACTTTTCTGTTTAGGAATGGTATGGGCTTCTGGATGGTTTGGGTGTATACCTGTCCTATAAAATACTTATATGAGTAGATTGCTGATTGGTCAGCACATCATTCCTTAGACTGCTGCATGGCCAGTTCGTATGCCTGGAGAATGACATCATCATTTTTCAAATGATTTGAGACAAAAAACTCAGGCGAGTTTTTAAGAGTTTTTTTTGCCATTGTTAGGACAAGTGAACAACAACATTTGGGTATGAGTTAATAGCATATTAACTTTTAGCAGAGATTTTTTTATTTGGCAATAAAAAAATGAAAATGGGAAACAAAAAATGGTAAATGCATTGTGCAAAGTGAAAAGAAAAAGCATCTGTTTTCAACTGCCTAATGTAGCTTACTTACTTTTCTCTTTTCATTGTCAAAGTGTATGCAAATTGCTACCTGGAATGCGTGAACCAGCACAGCCACACCACCATGTGGTGGTGCATCCAGGCCATGTAACACTATTAATTTGAATGTATCTGGTGAAGCTAAATCTAGGTGTCTTGTAAACCAGAAGAACCAAAGTCTAGGCAATTGATGACATTTTTCATGTCCAAGGCAAAGTTACTCAACAGTAGTCAAGTTACTCTTTACATTCCGTCACTTCTGTTACACTAGCAGCTCCGTCACCACACCACAGGCTCAAGACAACACACTTTTTCGTGGCTAACTGAGGTATTATATTAATTCTAGCTATAGATTATGTTCATAAACAACATATTACACATCCCGAACAAAATGGGAGGTTTAGAAAAATGCTTGTTACTCTCAAAAATCCCGGACTGCAACTTTAACTGCTATTTGAGAAGCTGCATTGGCCACAGGCTTTGGTTTAGTTATGATGTGCAGAAGACCCTTGTTCGCACCCTGTCACCCATAACTGGGCCGCGGCTTAGGTAGATTTTGTGAGGAAGAGGAAGACAATGGGAAGGAGGAGGAGAAATAGGTCAGAGAATGGTGGCTTGTACCTAAGGTGTTTCAGTGACCCACACATGCATAATTACTGTGGGCCTTACCTTGACTTTGACCTGAGGAGTGACAAGGTCTTGATGCTCTTCTGGTGCGCAGAAGGAGACCTGGGTTTGCACCTGCTGGTTACACCATTCTGAAGTCAGTGCAAGAGACCTGGGTTTGCACCTGCTGGTTACACCATTCTGAAGTCAGTGCAGGAGACCTGGGTTTGCAGCTGCTGGTTACACCATTCTCAAGTCAATGCAGGAGACCTGGGTTTGCACCTGCTGGTTACACCATTCTGAAGTAAATGCAGGAGACCTGGGTTTGCATGTGCTGGTTACACCATTCTGAAGTCATTGCTGGTGACCTGGGTTTGCGCCTGCTGGTTACACCATTCTGAAGTCATTGCTGGTGACCTGGGTTTGCGCCTGCTGGTTACACCATTCTGAAGTCATTGCAGGTGACCTGGGTTTGTGCCTGCTGGTTACACCATTCTGAAGTCATTGCAGGTGACCTGGGTTTGCTCCTGCTGGTTACACCATTCTGAAGTCAATGCACAGAGGCCATGTAAATGTAATTATTGCATGGGGTATGTAACTCTTTCCTGGTTCACGTATGAAGCAATTGCATACCCTGTACAAATTGGAATTTCACTTTGCACATTGCATTTCCAATTTTTTTTTAACCTTTTCTTATTTTAATCAAACAAATTAACACAAAGGTGTTCTCAAACTTCTACATTATAATGTATGCTAACATGATTACGGATAATTAAATGATTTGTGTATATATATATATATATATATATATATATATATATATATATATATGGTTTAACAGTTCTATTGGGCACAAAACAATCTTCTGAAAACCAGACAAAACGAACTTGCAATGCATCCAACACTTTGGAGAGTCACAAGCTTGATATTGTCATTGGTGCTTAGAATATGTTACCAATACCAAAATGTGCGACTACTATTTTGTCAAAATACTTGTACAAAATGTAGGCCTACAGTACATTTCAGTGATGCACTATGTACATGAACTTATAAAAATATACAATACCACGAATGATCTGAAAAAGAAAAATGCATTTAAGTGTTGTGTCTTGACTCATCCGACCTGATATTAAACTATAAATGCGTAGGTCGTTAACCAGGTAAGCGTTTTATTTTCAGTTTCACCTATTATCATCTATGTATTTATATTAAAGTAAAATGAGTACACCAGTGTATTATTTACAGTGGTGTGATTCAACAACATTAAACAAGGTTTTATGATTTTCTAGTTAGAATTCTAAAATGTCATGGAGGCATTGTCTGGTATTCTATGCACACACGAAACTGGGGTTCAATCTCCTTATCAACCCTTCCCACGCAATGACCTTATCTTTCTGTCCAGCTAAATGAAGAAAAATAATGTCAATGTCAATTAAATCGGGTAAAATAACGTACGATTTTACAATATTTTTTTCAGAATATATTTTTATTGATGATTTTGTTTTGTCCTGGCTGATTTGATTATGATGTTATTTTATTTGTCAGCGCACTTGCAGTTATAAGTGCTCTGATTCATAACTTTATACCATTGTAATGAAATATTTACTTGCCTTGGGACTCATAAACACATCTTCAGAGGAACGGTATGATTTCACGCTATATCACAAACATGTTATAGCATGAAGTGCTCTGCCCGTCATTGCCTGACATTTTTTGGTATGTTAATAATATATTTTTGTTTCCCCAGTAAACATATTTTACCACTCTTACCACATTAATAGGTAAACAACGCATATTCACCCTAATAATCTCGTAATCTACATGTGCAAAACGGGGTTTTATATCCCCAGCACACCGTTTTTATTTTTATTACTACATCCACCATGAGTAAGCAAAGCCTATAACATTATTAAATAGTTGACATATAGGTGTGATATCTACACAGATACTGCATTTTTAATCAAGTTAATACTTTTATCAGATTATGACTTGACGCTTGATTGTCTCTAAGCAAATATGAGTTTATGCACAGCGCCCTCATGATTATCCTAATTAAGAGCTGTCTAATTAAATTACTGTCTTGAGCTAACCAATCGCAATAGTTGATTCATTAGCAATGCAGGAAGAGTGATGAAAAGGAAATCCTTTCTGATTGCTGGATTGTGTCAATTGGCTAATTTGCTCTCTTACTCGAAATGTCTCAAACCATAGGAAGGCGTTTTTTCGTTTGCTATAGAGTTAGGCGTGTGCAAAACCTTGTGATTTCATATAGGTTGCGTTAATAGCGGTTTGCCATTGGAAAGATATGCAGCTCGAGAATTGCATTTTGCCAGCTAGTGTGCTCTCCAGGAAATGTCTGAATGTGGGCAGTGTCTACCCAAGCTCCGATGGATCTGAGCTCTCCTGTCTGGACCATCCTATTATTCCTGCAAGTGAAAACCTGGAGAGAAGTTCACCTCTGAAAAAAAAATCAAGAGGGATGACGAATCAGTCAGAGGCAGACAATTTCCCCGACTCCAAGGACGCATCAGGGGACGTCCAGAGAGGCAAGCTCTCTCCTGATCTACACGGAGTCTCTGAAATTCGTCATAATTTCGATGGATCTGCAGGAGAAAGGTATATTTTTTCTCAATCTAGCCAACCACAGTCAGTCTCCGCAACTTCAGGTGCTATGTTCCCATACCCAAGTCAACATGGACCAGCGCACCCGGCTTTTTCTATTGGGAGTCCTAGTCGTTATATGGCCCACCATCCAGTCATTACTAATGGAGCGTACAACAGTCTTCTGACCAACAGTTCTCCGCAAGGCTATCCAACCGCGGGGTACCCATACACGCAACAGTATGGACACACTTATCAAGGAGCCGCATTCTACCAATTTTCCTCGGCGCAAACCGGTCTGGTGCCTGGTAAAGCGCAGGTGTATTTGTGCAACAGGGCCTTGTGGCTGAAGTTTCACAGACATCAAACCGAGATGATAATAACCAAACAAGGAAGGTAGGTGTTACTGCTACATTCACTTCATTACATATTTGGATGCGAATATTGGATTGAACCATTTGATGCATTTATTTAATTACTTTTTACATTTTAGTAATTAGCATACGCTGTAGTACAGAGCGACTAATAGTTATCTAAATATTATTTCAATGTTTGTTTTAGGATCATTGCAATTGTTATTTCTTTATTGTATTTTCTTCGATTGAATTGAAAAACGTTTACAGGCTATTTTCTTGTGTTGTTGCATCGGCAAAATTATTTTTGAATTTGATGAATCACCAAACATTTGGCTCTGTTAAACACGAAATGTTGCAACACGAAATGTTGCAACATATCGCCCGATCCTGCTACCAGATCCGAAATTATTTACATAAGGTTTCTTCATTATTATTATTACAGACGAATGTTTCCCTTTTTGAGTTTCAACATTTCTGGTCTCGATCCGACGGCGCACTACAACATATTTGTGGATGTTATTCTTGCTGATCCAAATCACTGGCGATTCCAGGGTGGCAAGTGGGTACCGTGTGGCAAAGCCGACACAAATGTGACAGGTAGGCTACGTTCCTGTACGTCCAAATTTGTTAACAAGACCGTAATGATAATGGTTAATATTTAAGAACAGGCGCATCTTATCATTTTTTGTATTATGTTAACTGAGAAGCCACGCTAATAAGCATCACCAACCTATTTGAAACTGTCTTATGATTTGATTTCTGATGTGATCTAATAATAAGACATTTTAATATTTTCGTTTCTTTACTTCCTACAGGAAACAGAGTGTACATGCACCCTGACTCACCAAACACAGGTGCGCACTGGATGCGCCAAGAAATATCATTTGGAAAGTTAAAATTAACCAACAATAAAGGAGGTTCAAACAACACGGGACAAGTGAGCTACTTGTGTTTATATGTTTAAGAAACTAAATGTAAAATATTATAGACAATTATATTCGTATGGGATGTGTGTTACGGTCACAGATATTACGCTGGGAAACGCTAGTTATGTTTTCCCCATTACTGAATAATCATCTAAAATTTAACTTGGACTAAAATGCTATGTTATGCTTTACAAAATAATTTATAATCCAGTCTGCACTTTGGTTAATTTGCACAAAGAAAATAGCATTTGTTAATGGCTTTAAATGTAGATAAAAATGACTGTCTTTATTTATGGAACGTCTTTTTTACTTGCACCTCCAGATGGTTGTCCTACAGTCTCTTCACAAGTACCAACCTAGGCTCCATGTGGTGGAAGTCAACGAAGATGGAACTGAAGACTCTAGCCAACCTGGAAGAGTTCAGACTTTCACCTTTCCAGAAACACAGTTTATTGCGGTCACAGCCTACCAGAATACCGATGTAAGAAATCTTATTTATGATAATCCAGTTTATTGTCGTAGGGTTATTTGTCAGTCAAAAACAACAGTTTCTTGCATTTTGGGAATAGCGACAATGGAAAAACCACTAGCCTAATAGCTGATATTTCTAATCATTGCCTCCTTTTTGTGTGCAGATTACGCAGCTCAAAATTGACCACAATCCTTTTGCTAAAGGATTTCGAGACAACTATGACACGTAAGATTATTTTACATTATTGCTTGTGCTTTGTGTGAAAGTATTATGCGCATCTCCGATTATAAATAAAAAATGTCAACTAAATGAAAACAACCCATCTGAGACAAAACCAATGTATTATGTATTTTAAGTGTGTCCCAATTATACCTAAAGACATTTAAAAAAATGCTCAAGAAAACATTTATTCAGCATTTTTATAGTCAATTGCATGTTTTTGCGATGTTGTGATATGGTTGGGTTAGTGTAAAGGAACAAAATACCAGCCATATCATGTTCTTGAATTGGAATGTGCACTCACTGATCCTCAAATTGGGAGCGATGCTTTTTTCTGATCGTTTCTAATCAATATATATCTCTATATAATCAATTTTGTTCAAATGTAATTTGCATCGACAACCAATTATCAACGTCCACATTTTCCTTGGCATGCATTGGAGACATATTTGGTAGACTATTTATAATGTTTCCTATAATGTGAATTAGCCCTTTTTATTTTCCCCCTAAACTATAATTACCACATTATGGTTATTGTTATAACGATACTGGTAGCCAAAAATTATAAGATGTATTTGCTGATGTCTCCTCCAAAAAACAGCATATGAAATTAGCAATTTGAAAAGGTTTGTTCCTTTCATTTACGTCTTTTTGGCAGAGGCAGTTATACTGCAAGATTCATAATTTGTCTTTTTCTCACTTATCTTTTCAGTGTCTATACAGGTTGTGACATTGACCGGTTAACGCCATCACCGGGTGACTCGCCTCGCTCTCAGATCGTGCCTGGTGCGAGATACGCCATGGCTGGTTCTTTTCTACAGGACCAATTTGTCAGCAGTTATGCCAAATCTCGCTTTCACCCTGGCGTAGGGACCGGTCCTGGCACGGACCGCAGCGTCCCACTTAGTAACAGCTTGCTATCCCAGCAACAAACCGAAGAGCCGACAGTTGCATCCCCGCAGCGATGGTTTGTCACCCCTGCCAATAACCGACTGGACTTTGCAGCCTCGGCATACGATGCGGCCGCAGCTGCTGATTTTGCCGGTAACGCGGCCACCCTGTTGTCCTACGCAGCGGCTGGAGTAAAGGCACTTCCTCTTCCTACCGCAGGTTGCTCAAACAGGCCTCTAGGTTACTATGCCGACCCATCCGGCTGGGGCACACGCACACCACCCCAGTACTGCAGTAAGTCTAGCTCTGTTCTCTCTTGCTGGCCTACAAATTCTGTTGGTGGCAGAACAGGCACCTCCAACTACCTGGTTGATGACGCGGACGCGATTCCAACAGAGAGGTCACCCATCGGGGGGTCGGATGAGGCAAAACCAAAAGATTTATCCGAACCCAACTGGATAGAGACGCCGTCTTCGATAAAGTCTATTGACTCAAGTGATTCTGGGATCTTTGAGCAAGCCAAACGGAGAAGAATTTCACCGACTGCCACACCAGTTCCGGAAACAGTGTCCCAGTTGAAATCTGAGATGTTGGCTCCAAGAGAGTGTGAGAAAAATTGCGCAAAGGACATTGGTTACTATAGTTTCTATCCGCACAGTTAGACAAACACAACACAATGCACCAATCACGTGTCCTTTTTCGATTATAATATATTTGCCCAATTCCCAGCATTAAAAAGGATTTGAGAATGTGGGCTTAACAGCAAGCAGGGGTGTATTTAGGCCCTATAGGCCTACTAGCAAAATGTTACCGAAATTCTTCCATTTAACATTATTAGTTTGCTATCTGAGAAAGCTATTTATTTAATGACAACGATTTTAATCAACATCTATTGTCTATTGTAATTATGAAAATAATGTATATACTATTTAACCATTTAGTGTTATTGTGAAATTAATTTAAACTATTCGATTTTTCATATTTCCATGAATAGAAATAGGCTACTCGTTGGTTGTGATTAAAAACCCATGTTGTAGGACTACGCTATAGTCTAGTGATGTTAAAGAATTTGTTCGATAAGATCAACTATTGAGAGTCTGATGGCTATATCGTTCTGTATCATACTGTTAGCGGCAAGATCAGGGTCTCGTTTGACAGTTTCGATGTAACTTAAACGTTACGGTTATTGTAGATGCGTTTTTGTTGAAGAGCCAACTAGTGTAGAGTTTCTCAAACGCATGTATGACAGAACGTTCACTGACGTTGTTGGACCGTATGTCAATGTGGATGGTATCGAAAATGAACTGTTACTGAAAATGTTACTTTAACTTAATAATTTTACTTCCGTGCACCCGCTCCTAGAGATGTTGCCACGTATGGCTGTACATAAACTATTGAGGCATCATATCACAGATAAATCGTTAACTCACAAATTACAGGCAGTAGCAGAGTTGCAAAATATAATCATGATTGAACATCGTGTTGCCTAATCATCGTTTTGCAATATATGATCGATGATTTATTGCTTTAAATATGATTGGACATAAGCCCATGAAGCCCATTTGCCTCTGAATGCAAAAAGTTCACTTGATATTATAAAACTAGTTTTTTTTTTATCGTTAGCTTGTTTGTAACAACTGCAAAAGGTTTAGCAACTTTTGTCTTTTTTGTTATCGACAGTCAGATAGGCTTTTCTTCTTGCTGCTAAAGATCTTGACGCTGCAAAGTCTCTAACAAACGAGCCCCTGATCTGTAGACCTATGCCATTATTTCTGTACCCTAGTATTCTATGGCCATCGTTTTCAATCAGTGTCAGTACAAAATATAAAAATGTTAGACATTAAGGGCGCAGCCATTTTCTGACACGAAAAAAGACGGACCTAATAGGTGTGGTAAAAACGTTATACATGATTATTTAGTGTACATTTTAGTACCTTATTAATGAGATAAAATGTTTTAATTCTTGATTCTTTCTCGGACCTTCCATATCTTTTGTAATAGATTGTGCGTTTTGTGGACAGCTTCTGTATCTGCTGTAATGTGCTTAATTGCAATAAAATGATATACAAATGAATGAAGAAAGGATGAATAGTACGGTAAATTACAAGTTCATATTGGTAGTCACCATGCAGTATGCTCGTGCAGATATAAGTGGAGGTGCGCAATTAACCAAAAATGTATAATTGACATGACTCACCCTTTTTTGTACAACATAGCACATATAATTTAACGTTAATTGGCTAAAATGTAAGCAGGTTACTAAGATATTTAGGTAATACTGTACATACATGCAGATAATATTTTTCTTAAAATGCTGATCCTAGTTACAGTTGTCCAGTGGTGTTTACTTTCAACTAAAGTAAATTATTGAAGAAATGAATACAATTCCCTTCACCTATTCTTTTGTTTATAACACTGACGTTTATTTGAAGAAACAATAGTCCCCAAGTCTATATCCATATAGTTCTAATTGATAACATTTTGTTTCCAATATCAAACTTTATAGAGTTTAACGAAATGTTGTGACTAAACAAGCAAGACTTTAGCCAATGCAGAGCGGAGAGTTCTCTTGTAAAGTATATGGCCTTAACACATTGTAAGCTTAGTCAGAAATTTTATCAGCATATTGCACTTCACTTTTATTGTCACAAAAGATGTTAGTTTAATTGTCCGTTGTGAGACCTTCTGAATGTACAGGGACATTTTTGGCACCCTTGAAACAGATAAGCAAAAAAGGCTATATAAAATAAACAACATATATTCACATATGTGGAATATATTTTATTTCACTATTGATTCAAAGGAATCAATCAAAAGTACTCGTTTCCCAAATTATAAATATGTTACACAAAAAAGAGTCAACATTATTGCCACCCTTGTTTTTAATACTTTAACACCCTACCCTGCAAGAGTGTTATTATTAATGACATTAGACAACACATTGCCAGGTATATTCCTCCATAAATAATATTTACAGATCCTTGAGCTCTTTTGGTCTGCGCATCTGAGCACCCACTTTCAAACTCCAGGTCCGGTGACTTTGCGCATTACGAAATTGTAATTTTGTTGTCAATTAAACATTTCATTTTGGATTTCAATGTGTGATTGGGGTCATTGTTCTTGCTTGTCTATCAACCTGAGGTCAAGTTCTAGCTTCTTGGGACAGGTAACCAGGTTCATAATGACATGGAACTCAGGACTAGTGAAACCAAAACAGCCCCATAACACCAAATATCTATGACCATAACTTCCAGTTTGCACTGTATGAGGGTTTTTTTCTGCATACACATCCTTCTTTGGAAACATCTTATGTAATCCATTTTAAGAGGACCCCTCAGTGGGACCTGTTTTGGAGGCTTGGTTACACTGCCTCCAATGCGCAAAAGCGAGTGCCATCAGGGTATGCCTTGGTCAGCAGCATTTAAAGCAAAACCCAATTAACCTGTTTGTCAATCAGTGGTCCTTAACTAGCGTTCCCAGTAGGCAATGGCCGCAAGGCTTGGGATTTCTGTCCTATCACTCACCGGCTTCAGAAACACATTTATTTTCTAAGACCCTGTTGTGGCCTCTTTTATTTACAGCATTCTCCAAAATCCCTTCAATATAACACATTTTAAATCTTGGCTCTCATGGCATTGGCTGTGGGTTGGGGCCCTGGGTTGGGTGCGCAGGAATGTGCTTGGGTTTCATCTATCTCTGGAAGTGTGCTCTTGCACCTCATTACGTGCTTTCTAATGTATATCTTCCACAGCCAAGAAAGCAAAATGTGGTGCAAAGGATCCAATAACAACTCTGTGAGGTAATGATGAAAAATGAAAGCCCAGGGCTCTTTTGAGCATGCAATCAGAATGAGTACACTTTAAACCCTTTAACAACGATCCAGTGCTAATGTCTAGAAGCATTTATACAGTGGTCAGAAATTTGTATATGTGTCAATAATTGTTTTAACCATACAATTTGCCCGCTTGCTGTGTATTGTCCATCAGGGTAATAAAATCTGTGGTGACGCCAATACATTTTTCTTGGACAAACTTGTACAAATTAGTGTTAATGAAGTGGCAGGTAACAGTGACATAATGAATAACTGAAATGATACTTTTTTTTAGGTTTAGGGTAATTGCTGTAGTACAAAGACAACATATAAAATGTTGAAACTGAGAAATGTAATTGTTTTTGGAAAAATACATGCCCATTTTGAATTTGATGCCAGCAACATGTTTCAAAATATTTGGGACAGGGGCATGTTAACTACTGTGTTGCATCACCTCGTCTTTTAACAATACTCTGTAAGCGTTTGGGAACTGAGGAGACCAATTGCTATAGTTTTGAAAGTGAAATGTTTTCCCATTCTTGCTTGATATAGGATTTCAGCTGCTCAACAGTTCGGGGTCTCCTTTGTTGTATTTTTCGTTTCATAATGCGCCAAATGTTTTCAATAGGTGACAGGTCTGTTTAGCACCCAGACTCTTTTACTACAGAGCCATGCTGTTGTAATACATGCAGGATGTGGTTTGACATTTCTTATTGACATAAACGAGGCCTTCCCTGAAAAAGACGTCACCTGGATGGCAGCGTATGTTGCTCCAAAACCTGTATATATTGTTCAGCATTAATGGCGCATTCACAGATGTGCAAGTCACCCATGCCATGTGCACTAATGCACCCCCATACCATCACGGATGCTGGCTTTTGAACTTTGCGCTGATAATAAGCCGGATGGTCCCTCTCCTCTTTAGCCCAGAGGATGTGGTGTCCATGATTCCCAAAAAGAATTTCAAATTTTCATTCGTCAGACCACAGGACAGTTTTCCTCTTCACCTCAGTCCATCTTAAATGAGCTTGGGCCCAGAGAAGGTGGCGGCCTTTCTGGATCTTGTTTATATTCTTCTTTGCATGGTAGAGTTTTAACTTGCATTTGTAACGTACTGTGTTCACAGACAATGGTTTTCTGAAGTGTTCCTGAGCCCATGCAGTGATGTCTACTACAGAATTGTGTCTGTTTTTAATGCAGTGCCACCTGAGGGCCTGAAGATCACAGCCATCCAATTTTGGTTTTCAGCCTTGTCCCTTGTGTATAGAGATTTCTCCAGATTCTCTGAATCTTTTAATGATATTATGTACCATAGTTGATGAGATCCCCAAACTCTGCAATTTTACGTGGAGAAACACTATTTGCCTGCACAGTCTTTCACAGAGTGATGAACCCCTTCCCATCTTTACATCTGAAAGACGCATCCTCTCTGGGATGCTCTTTTTATACCTAATCATATTACGGACCTGTTGCCAATTAACTTAATTAGTTGTGAGATGTTCCACCTGTTTTTTTTTAACATTACACAACTTTTCCAGTCTTATGTTGCCCCTGTCCCAGCTTTTTTGTAACATGTTGCTGGCAAATATCTTTCACGAAAGCAATATTTCTCAATTTCAACATTTGATATGTTGTCTTTGTACTATTTTCCATTGAATATGGGGTTTAAATGATTGGCACATCATTGCATTTGGTTTTACTTTACATTTCCCAACTTTTTTGGAAATGGGTTGTACATGGAAATTAAATGTTTTTGAGTTAAACTACCAGAAAATTATGACTGATTTATAGAAACAACTGCGTAAAACTCATTATGTTTTCTTTTTGGAATTACTTAAAGCTTTACATTCATATTTTTTCTATAGTCACACCACTGGACAAATGGAAGGCTCTAATGCATCAAATGTTCATTTAAAATTCATCTAAAATTAAACTGTAATATGGCCAAATAACATTTTGCGTTGTTTGAACTGTTTATTTCTGAATACATTATTGTTTAGGTTATCGCCAAATGTTAGCTCCCCAAATGCTACAAGTAAACGCAAAGAAATATTAACACTGAAAAGTAACAAAATCATTGTGGGTTTAAAACAAGTCAAAATAGTATGTGGCCTCCCTCACAATGCAAAACTACCAATTCGCTTTTGTAAACTGTTGTGCAATTTGTTCAAGTAGACCTGTAGTAAATTTTTCCAAGCTTCCAAGGATTTGTAAGGATTTGCCATAAATTTTCAAATGAATGGCTTCTTTTGTGATCCCACACAGATCCAAACAGAGGTTTCAAGTCTTGCTCTTCTTTGCGGTGTTTAGGTTCATAGTCATGAAAAAAGATAACATTTTTGTCAATATGTTTTGCCAATATATTTGTCAAATATAGCAGTTCTTGTAGAACATCTTCAAAACATGTCTTTGGTGCCAGATGACCCTGCCAGATGCTGAGCAAGCCCTTCACTGGATTGCTTTCTGTCCCTCAAGGACAGACTTTAAGTACAGTTCATCAGATACAGATGCTTTTTTAACCCAATGGATCTTCAACTTGCTCAGTTTCTTAAAATGTCTTCATGGCATTTCATCTTGCCATCTCACAAGATATCAATTACCTTTTCAACAGCACAATAAATTATTTAACATTTTTTAATTTATTGCATTTAGTATTATTTAATATATTTTTATTTTTATTTATTCTACTATTATATAGGTTTATTTAAACACTTACTGCACAGATAAATGGCTTTAAACAATTTTCTCATGGAGTCTAAGACTTTTGCACAGTAGCCTACTGCATATACATGAAGATTATATCATATATATCACTTTAAAGAAATCTATTTAACACTTGGAGAAAGCATGCTTTATCTTCAAAATATTGTCTCAGGGGAGACCACAAAGTGACAGTGTTGATAAACTGTCACGTCCTCTCACAACAGGCCTGCCAGTGAAATGCCCTCTCCCTCATTTGGAGCATGGACACCTGTTTGTTGTTATTGCCCTCACCTGTGTTCTTTATCACTGTCCCTATGTAAGTTCCTTCTTCCCTAGTGAATCTTGTCCATCATTATTTGGTTCTCATTCCATTGCAGCATTGTTTCTGTTTTCGGTTGTGGTTTCTGCTTTTGTTACTTCTTAGTTTCATTATTAAAAGTCCTCCGCTCTCCCTGAGCATGTGTCCTGCCTCATACCTGCAGTGTTACACTAATTAATGAATTTCTCAGCACCAGAATATCTTACAGGACTGTTTTTTCATTTTTAAGTCATTATGCTTCAGCTGTCGTGGGGTTTGCATTTTTATTTGCAATGGTTGAACCAATCAACTATATTTTAGAATGAAATGTGTCTGTTTATGTTTTTGAGCATGTGTAAGAGAGTAAGCTAAGTCCTTTAGCACAAAGGTTGTCCTAGACATTGATCGGAGGCAGTGTCAACAAATGAAAGAAATGCCAACATTCATTGTTGTGTGTACGTTCTAAATGTTGCTGACTCAGTCAGAGTTGAAGGACAAATTTTTTGACAAATAGGTAAAATCTGGACCAAATCTGAACCAGTTATAGATTGAATGTAATGTACTGTATACAGAATTAAACTGTATTGTACTGTAATCTACTCTAGTATATTATAGTATATTGTTTAATTCCTTATAGAGTACATTAGTGTAAAGTTCTGTGTAATTCCGAATAGAGTACACTAGCGTATAGTTCTGTTTAATTCAGCTTAGAGTACATTAGTTTACAGAACTGTTTAATTCAATCTAGAAATACTGAAATAATATGTACTGTACTCTAAGGTACTCCATTGTATACTGAAAATCCCTGTTCTGTGCACTAATGTACATTACTGTCCTGGACTATTCTCTAATAAACTGTAATGTGCGGTAGGCTCCTGTGCTGTCCCAGGTTTTCCAGAAAGTATGTCTTTTTTCTACATGTCTTTTCAAAGAAATGTAGTTTACTTGTTACGATGAGGGTGATTGTGACAAGAAACTCCTGTCATCTATGTTATAACTATCCTGAATGCTAATTAAATTGTTTGCACATGGCTAAAACTAATAAATAAGCACTCCCATCACACATCTAGACAAATCTAGATCTGTGGCTTAGACCACTGCATCATTTCTTAACCCACTTACGTCAATGTTTTGAGATCCTAACCAGAATAGACCACATGGATGACCTCACCTAGGACAAACATTTTTCAATGTATCTTGAAATTGCTACACAGTGCTGGTTGTCCCAGTATGCAGTACTGGGGCAACCTACCCCTGTGATGATAAACCTCTTGCTCCCTTTAGAAAACTTTCGAACAGGTTTAGAGGGAAGACAATCCCTTTTGTTTAGGCATTGATTGCAAACCAGTGACAGGGACAAGGCAATATCTGTCCTTTGTTACTCAGAAGGATACGTAGGCTAAATCCTTTACAGTATCAGCACCACTGTCATGTAGTGGCAGTTATAATGCATCAAATGGTGTACTTTATTTGTTCAGTATCTTTTTGTTCAAAAATGCAAATATAACTCATGATGGATCGGGCTAAATGAAGACTTACAGTGTGGCTGAACTGTGAAAAGCTTTCCCCACTGCTATACCATTTTCCACAATGGTCATTTAACAAAGTTACGTTCTGAAGGCAAAGACGACTTCGCTAATTCAGTGTTGCTGTTCCATTTATATACACCAGAGGGCGTCAAATGCTTTCCCATTACGTTATGCTGTGCGTGAATGAGCAAAATGAATAAGTCTACCCCAACTTCACCTGTTGACTAAATTATTGTTTGAATAAATATATTTCTTTATTGCCAAGCAGTGGACATTGTGCCCAGCAGCAAAGTGTGATGATATTTGTGTTGGATAATGAATTTTGTCTGATGAGATTATGGGTTATGTATAGCAGGGGGTTATGGGATGTGTTGCTTAAAGTGGGAGCACCGCTGAAATCTAAGGGAGGGCAAGTTCCACCTTTGAAGCAAAAAGCCAAGAGAAAGCAGAACGCTTTTCAGCCAAGGTCAAACTGGAAAGTGCATTTGGAGCCAGGGAACTGTCAAGCTGTGATGGACTGTAGGCAGGTTAAGTAGCCTAACCTCCAGGCTTGGTAACCTCCAAGACATGTCTTCATTAAAGTAGACACAGAGCCACAATCAGTACTTGAGATCTATGGGCGCCATTAAATCTGGTGAGTGAGAGCACAGGGGTAGCTGGTGGTTATGAGATACGTTCCTATGGACTGTCCTGGTGTGTATGGCCTTGGAGAAGCTGTAGGTGTTGTGGGAATAGGGCATACATCTAAAAACATACTGATCTTATATGACAGGCAGAGAGCACATGTGGATACGCACATTTTGTCTACCAAATAAACTGACTATAGATCCCATTTTAATAAACGTCAATATCAAAGGATATGTAAATTACGAATTACAGTATACCCTCAGTTGTCAATTTTACTCGTCTGAATCAATCAGTTGTGTGAAGTTTATCTCATGTTATATCTTTTGTTTCCTCTGTTTCTTTTTTTGGTTTTGTATTTTATGTGCTTAGTTGTTATTTTGTCTTCATTATAACATCCAGATAGGATTGCCAAAAATGATCCATTCAAAAGAAAAACCATAAAAAGATGGGCTCCCCAATCTATTCTGCCGCGTCACGTTAAGGCAAGAGGTTTGGTATGCTCATGGCTTGTTAGCATGGATAAAATTTAAGCGGCGCCCCTGTGAGGAATAAAGCTAAACGACTATAACGACTGCTAAACATGTGACCAGAGCGTGTCAGACAGTTTTTCGCACCGCACTTTTCCGACCTGACAGGAATAGTAAAAAGAACAGCAGCCATCCACGATTCCATACACCGGGCATTATTGTTCAGGGAACGCAAAATGGACATCAAGGACCAAGGCGCTCAAATGGAGCCGCTACTGCAAACGGTAAGGAGACATTCGCTACCATTACACTTGACAAATTTAGCAGACGTTATCTTCTTGTGGCGCATTTATTAGGCTATAGATTATCCCGCGTGGGTCTTCTCATTGTATCTGATACAAATATTTCACTGTAAAGTCAATTAGTCATGATGAAAGCAGCATGTTGAATGTAGCTTACCACAGTGGCATATTCTATAGTCGATCACCTCAACAGAGCAATATTAACATAATTACATTGACAGAAAATCAGGTAACCTATATATTTCCTATCTAATATCAACCACCTGCAGCAGCTCCTAAAAAAATCCATATTCTTTTCACACACTAATCCTAACAACCTTTGTGTTTTAATGTTAAAATTAATTTTGATCAAGGAAATAATTTTTCTTGTCGGAGGACATCCTTTGCATTGGGACTTCATATATGAAAAATTATTCCCATAGGTTATAAAATATTATTACGTTGCTAATTAATGTGTGTGAATCAGAATAATAATTACTGACTTTTCAAAATTGTCTGCCACTTTAGGCATATCAGCAGTCATACAGTTTTCATTAATATCCACATTTTATTTGCATTATAGTGCAAATAAGTTATATTAAGTGCCTCTAGCAGCTGCCATTTCATTTCAGTTTAGTAAAACCAGTGTTAAACCCATGTGAATAGATAATACACAAAAAAAACAGGGAAATAGATTAAACATTGTAGATACTTACGCTCACATTAAACAAAATCATCCCAAATGAGCCAGATTAATCTATGTTAACTTTATTCTTGCTGTGGTTCCAAACCTTTTTCATTTACTGTACCACCAACAGAATTTTGCTCTGCTTGGTGTACCCCTTATGTAAATTTCACTAGTAAGCCTATGGTGTCATGAGTTTTCTCAAGTACCCCCGGGAGTCCTAGTACCCCTGGTTGGGAACCCCTACTCTAGGGCTTGTCTCAGTGTGCTGGCCAACTAAAATGAGGAATCAGACACGTTTTCTCCATCCATAATTGCACCTACAGTGCCCTCTGTAATTATTGGCAGAGTAAGCATTCATTTATTATTTTTGTTCTATACTCCAAAAGTTTTGTTTTTAAGTGAACAATAACTGTAAATTTTAAAGTAATGTTGAGCTTCTATGTCATATTGGTTTAACATTTGGAAGTAACCACACTTTTAAAATATAGTCCCCTTGTTTCAGGGCACCAAATGTATTGGCTTAATTGGCCTGAGGTGTTTTTGGTTTGTTATGTGTGTTCCTTCACATTATTATGCAGGTTCAAGAGATTATGCTACTGGTATCTTTCAACATTAGGACTAAAGAGGTGTCGATGAAAGTCAAGGAAGCTATGATGAGGTTGAACAATCTGAAGAAAAAAACTAAATTAGAAACATAGCCAAAACCATGAGAAAACCAGTGTCTGATAGATCTGGTACAGTCTCTGTGAGGTGGATGGCAATGTGTCTGCCACTACCATCTACATAATTCTTTACCAGCAGTAATGCAGAGACTTACACTGCAAGGTGAAAATCAATTTATAGTGCCCAAGAAAGCCCTTAGAGTATAGATGAGACAAAGATAAAGAAATGTATCGGCGATATCAAAAGACAAAAATATGAAGAAAAAAGTTTGTGATCATACAGACTTATTCATGAAATACAGTGAAAGGGGTGTTATGTATGGCTGCCACTAGAACTGGCTCACTTGTTTTTATTGATAATTTAAATGCTGATTGCAGCAGTAATGTGACTTCCGAAGTGTACAGAAACGTCCTGTCTGCCAAAGCACAAGCAAAGACTTCCAAACTCATTGGATAGCACTTCATCATATGACAAGACAGACCACCCCAAACAAACTGCCATGGCAACTGAGGAGATTTTTTTGACTGGCCAGTCAGTCAATGTTACAATTTAAATCCAACTGAACATGGCTTTTGTTTGAGAGACCTGAAGAAAAAATTTGCTTTACAACAAGTGTTTACCATTGGAAGCACTGGAGGAGCACTGGAGCTAGGAGACACTGATGCTGCTGTTGTAATACATATAGAGACTATATAAGGGGATCCTGCATTTTAGGCCAAGGGGTCTGTAATCCGGCATATAGCCGTATTCAGTATTAACTGGACTAAATTATTCCTTAGTTTATAGCATACTTGCACTGCTCAGAACCTTAAAAACACATTGGCTAGTTACATTGGGATGATGGAGTTACTGAGGGTAAATTCAGTGACTGAACAGGCCTGAAATATCATCCTCAGTGCATGTCTGTGGGAGCCTGTTATAAAGGGACAGATGTGAGCAACACTACAAAGTGGTCTGGATTTAAAAAAAAACAAACGTTTTTGTGCACTACCGGCGTCTCTGCCAGTCATTTCAGAAGAGATTTGCTTTCAGTTTCCATCTGCTGTTGACAGTGAAGCTTTTTGTAAAACCCCTTTTGTAAAACCCCTAAAAGGGAAATACGATCCCTTTTCTGCATTCAGTGGGCCATTGACTGGCAGGTGGGGAAGGCGGGTTCTGTTAGAGAGTTGACTTCTTGTCTCATACCATGTGGAATGATGAGTAATCTCTGCCTACAGCCTTGTGTTCCTGACACAGAGCTCTTGGAAAATGCACTTTGGTGCTCACGTTGCTAAATCAACCCTCACACGTCATCAGCAATTGTTTAGTTCATTAATTTAGTTCAGATACATTTACATTATGTCAGGCGAATGTTGTTATAAGTCCACATCCAAAACAAGCCTGAAGGCAATAGCTTTAGGGCGTTTTTGTCATGTTTTGTTATAAGTCCACATCCAAAACAAGCCTGAAGGCAATAGCTTTAGGGCGTTTTTGTCATGTTTTGTTATAAGTCCACATCTAAAACAAGCCTGAAGGCAATAGCTTTAGGGCGTTTTTGTCATGTTTTGTTATAAGTCCACGTCCAAAACAAGCCTGAAGGCAATAGCTTTAGGGCGTTTTTGTCATGTTTTGTTATAAGTCCACATCTAAAACAAGCCTGAAGGCAATAGCTTTAGGGCGTTTTTGTCATGTTTTGTTATAAGTCCACATCTAAAACAAGCCTGAAGGCAATAGCTTTAGGGCGTTTTTGTCATGTTTTGTTATAAGTCCACGTCCAAAACATGCCTGAAGGCAATAGCTTTAGGGCGTTTTTGTCATGTTTTGTTATAAGTCCACGTCCAAAACAAGCCTGAAGGCAATAGCTTT
>JACXGI010002775.1:0-19937 GCA_016801175.1 Esox masquinongy | reverse complement strand
TCGTAAAGATTGCATGTACCTTTCTACATGTAGTCGTATTTAGTGCACTACCTTTGATCAGTGGCATTTAGCTTTCACTGCAAGACCCCCAACCCTGCTGGGAAGAACTGGTGGCTCAAATGGATGTGATTAATGGCCCATAGATCATAAACACTGAACAAGTGAATGCCTCCACATGAACAACATAAAACAGTATAGATCATCGTAGTAATGTGGCACATTTGACATGTAGAGGCCTTGGCTCATTGAATGGGCTCTAGTCAAAAGTAGTGCACATTTAGAGATTAGGGTGCCGTTCGGAATACAGGCCTGAATCCTAGTGAAAGCAGGGCAGCACTTGTCCTTCACAGGTTACCAAACTGCTTCTGAAGCTGTTTGCTTTCATGGACTGCCATCGATGGCTTGCCTTCGAAACATCGATAATGACAATGTTATCCTTTCAGGTGTCAACTCCTGGACGCAGAAGTGTGGTGAGTTATCCCTCAGATTTGTTTTTATGTTCTCAGAAAGGCATGTCGTTTCCATTTCTGGTAATCATCTGGCAAAGCACATCATTGTGTCATAGTTAATTCATAGTTCATTATTTTTGAGTCATTAATGCGGATGTGTTAGCAAACCCACTGGTTGGTAATGCCACATTTAAAATACTGAAAACACTGGTTGGTAATGCCACATTTAAAATACTGAATACACTGGTTGGTAATGCCACATTTAAAATACTGAAAAAACTGGCTGGTAATGCCACATTTAAAATACTGAAAAAACTGGTTGGTAATGCCACATTTAAAATACTGAAAACACTGGTTGGTAATGCCACATTTAAAATACTGAAAACACTGGTTGGTAATGCCACATTTAAAATACTGAAAAAACTGGTTGGTAATGCCACATTTAAAATACTGAAACTGCAGTGCACCGCAGGGATTTGTTTGCTACGTGGGGGGAGATGGTTCCCTATATCTTTTTTTCAGCGGGGGGGAGGTTGCCTCATGGTATAACTAAACTACAGTTTGCATTGCAGAGAGAGTGAAAGGGAGAGACAGAGTAGGAAAGAGAGCGCTAAAAATAGACACCAAAAAAAGGAGAGCTAGAGAGAGAGAAAGAAAGAGTGGGACTGTGTTGCAGACAGAGCGAGAGATAGAGAGAGAGATAGAGGTAAGGCCATATTGGCTAATTGGTCAGGCTGAATATCTTGGGGACACTCCCTGCATTCCCCATGGGAGGTGCGCGGCGATGCTTTGCGGTGCGGCGTGAAGCGGCAAGCTGCTACCGGGGCTTTACTCCGAGAGCCATACAAAAGAAGGAAACACGGTGGCTTAGCACCAGCGAGCTGCCTTTTAGATAAGCCTTTCTGGCTGGGACCGGTGACGTCACAGATGTAATCTGATGCGGTGAGCAAATGGTTGCTCAGTTGTAAAAAAAATAAATAATTATTGAGCTTGGGTGAACTCTGATTCAACTGATGGAGCGAATAGTGCGCCTGTGAGTCTGTTCCTGGCACGGTGTCGACTGCTTTGCAGTGCGTGTGCCTGTCCCTTCAGCCGGGGTTCACTGATACTACGGAGATTAGCCCAACTTGGCCTTCTCTCTTTTTGGCACAGCACCTCCTTTAACTTCCAGAGGAAATTCTAAAAGGAGAAGGTCATGCATTCTGCGGGAGGCTGGGATCTTAGCAGTCGCTTTTACTCGTTAAAGGTATGACTGTTCTCTATTTACTCTTTAAGGGGATATTGCTATCTCTCCCCCCTGCTCAGGTCTGGAAGGGTGTCCATGGCCAGATGTTCTTACAGCCATCTAGGGTTAGAGGTGAAGGATGTGTGCCTTATGTCCATGTTTGCTGGTGATGCGGGTGGCCTTTTTATCAACATCTGTACACCTCAATGTCAAAGAGCTTCGCTCAGTCATGCTTGGCCAAAAGCAGGATTCCCATTTTATCTGAACTGTATCCCTCTGAGAGGTAGCCGGATATAGCAGAGATTTAGAGGACAGACAGCCGTCAGTAGAGATGGGAGGAGAGACACGGTCCCGCTGATGTCAGTTATTGATCTCTGGGTTACAGGAGGGGAGTGCAATCATATTCATGCAGTACCATTAAAGGCAAAGGTCTGTTTTCAGCTTTGCATTAGAGCCTGTGGAGGTGCTTTTTGATGTCCTTCCTGAGCCTTAGAGATGTGCCAACTTTGTTGTGGGAAAGTGACTGGAAGTTGACTGATGAAGATACTGTGCATTCTTAGTGTTTCAACCAGAGATATTACTTGAGCACAGGACTGCTGGAATCATTAGGATTATGCCAGTACTCCTACAGTGACGTTTGTCATCTGCAGGTCCAGAATTATGTCTGCCTCATCCAACTATATCATTTAGGCTGACCCCACTAATCCCCCACTTCAGGATGCCTTTGACTTCGCAGCACGCAAAAATAATGTGCGCTAAAACTGTTCTTCAGTCACGTTTGTCTCTTGATTATCAGGGGCCTTGTCATGAGTAATGAATTATATAGCCTACCAAGTTAGTCCGAAATCACACATACAGAGAGAGGTGTCCTAGTTGTGAAAAATAGCTCACAAGACATTGGTTCTGTGAAACACTAGATTATCCCTGAAACTGTTTTCATTACATTCATTTTCACTCGAACAGGACATGTCTATTGGCCTATTTCATTTTACGTGTCTATTGGCCTACTTCATTTTATGTGTCTATTGGCCTACTTCATTTTACTGACTGCAAAAACGCTATGAAGACAACCAATGCAATTCGAGAACTTCACAAAGACTTTGAATACAGTAACAAGACATTTTAATGTGGGCTAATATAGTGTTAATATGAAACAAAATGAGCAGTGTGTACTTTAATCCGGTAGCACTGGCCAGACTTTGATCCCTCTCCAGTGTATTAGCATTGAGATTATCATCGTGTCCTGGCTACGCAGCCGAAAACATGTGCTACTGCAGCTGTGAACTAATGGCCCTGTCCTTCAACATCCACATACCCCCCGATGAACGTTCGCGTGAAGTTTGCAGATGCCAAGCCGTCTTTTTATTTAATAAAGTTCAGCATCAGCAATCTGTGCACCAACATCCTGGACCAGGACTTCTGACAGGGACCAGGACTTCTTACAGGGGCCTGGGCTTCTGACAGGGACCAGGGCTTCTGACAGGGGCCAGATCCTCTGACAGGGGCCAGATCCTCTGACAGGGGCCAGGGCTTCTGACAGTGGCCAGGGCTTCTGACAGGGACCAGGGCTTCTTACAGGGGCCAGATCTTCTGACAGGGGCCAGGGCTTCTTACAGGGGCCAGGTCTTCTGACAGGGGCCAGGGCTTCTTACAGGGGCCAAGTCTTCTTACAGGGGCTAGGTCTTCTGACAGGGGCCAGGGCTTCTGACAGTGTCCTGGGCTTCTGACAGTGGCATAAGGTTAGGCAATGTAGGACCACAAACATGGTGGGGCCCACATAAATTCAGAGTCAAGATTTGCAGGAGTGCCCTAAATAAATGCAGAAAGGACCCTGCATGCTGCACCACAAGATTTAGATGCAGGGTCCCACATGATGGGCCTCCTAAATACTTGCAGACACAGTCCGGCGTCCTGGGACCACTAGATATCAGCAGAGTCCAGAATGAGGGGCCTGCTACAGTAGATATTTGCAGACACGGTCTGGCATCCTGGGACCACTAGATATCAGCAGAGTCCTGAATGATGGGCTTCCTATATTTTTGCAGAGTCTGGTATTTACTGAAGAATCAGAGCAGTACTGCATGTCTTTAAACCCTCAGTGACATGCTCTAAAAAATGGGAAACGAGAAGAGAAAAACTCTCAACATATTTGTTGTCTTCTCATTATGACCGTGAATGTGGGACACACCTCTCAGATGTTTGTTTGAATGCCTGTTGCGTTAGGTCGCTGTCTTCCAACCTATATTTAGCTTTTTGCCAGCCTGGAAGGTTTTCCCCACTTTGGTTGGCTTGTACTTCGATAGCTTTTAGTAAAAAATCTACTTATTTTAATTCACTAAGTATGTCGATTTCAAATGTTAGTTTCTAACCATCTTAGTGAGAACCATCAACGTAAAGCTGATTTCATAATTCTTACGGAAAGGATGCTTTGGTCCATCAAATCAATGCAGCTGGACTTGAATAAGAATTTTTTTTTTCCCAACTTTATGTTATGCCATTTCTCATCCTGAAAGTAGTCTATGGGTCAAAAGTAATCTGTAATCCATAACTCAGTTTTTTTAAACAGCCCTTTCAAACTTCAGCTAACTTTAGGTGGAAGTAAAGTGAGCTTGTGAAAAAGTTATGCTAAGCGCCTGATATCAAATCCACATTTGGTCTGATTACTTAGAGGGCACTTCACTACTACAGTATTTCTCAAATGCTTGCAGCACTTTTGTCCATGCAGAATACACGTTTTAAAAACAGTTAACACAAAGATCCAAATTAATCACAGTTTTTTTCTCATATGCAGGACACAAAGCCAGTTGTGTTAAAAAGTCCATATACAGGGTGCGATTGTAGAGATATTAAGTCAGGAGCAGAAGGAATCGGATTATGTCTTCTACAGATTAAATGTCATTTAAGGGCATTTCATTTTTAAGTGCATTTAATGGTTTTCTTATGATTAAAGTGCCTTCATATTTGCGAGCAGATTTACAGTGTGTGTGTGTGTGTGTGTGTGTGTGTGTATGTCGTGTGGGTGAGTGTCTGTGTGTATTGTTGTGTGTGTGTGTGTTTTGTGTGTGAGTTGACTCGTGCGGAGAGCATATGGCACAACGAACTACCAGATCATTCACACATTTATCAGACAGCAAAAATACATTAGGAATGTTACAATAAATTGACGTTAGCCAAGGTCAGAGTATGTAGCAAACCATGAATAGGATTGAAAAACGCATTTCACGTGGCACTTTGTAGGGAGCAGTATTATTGTGCTCCACTCCATAAGTGCTCCACTTAGCTTAGTAGAGCCGGGTAAAGGTCTGGGTAGATTAGATGGTAAGCGAACAATCAGTTCTCGTAGTCAACGTTGTTGGATGCAGGAGAAATGGGCGGGAGTAAAGACCTGAGCGACTTTGACAGGGGTAAAATTGTTATAGCCAGACAACTGGGTCAGAGTATCTCTGAAACGGCAAGGCTTCTGGGGTGCTCCCGGTCAGCTGTGGTGAGTACATACTGACAGTGGTCCAAGGAGCGACAAACCACAAACCAGCGACAGGGTGTTGGATAGAGATGAAATGGTATGAAAGTTTCATAACACGGTTATGGTGACCAAAATGATCACGGTTTTCACTATTATTGTGGTATTGTTAAAATGTGCTGGAAATTTTCAAAAAGTACTGGTACACACACTGAAATCATTTCACCAAGTTTTATATTGAAAACCAACAAACAACAAATAAAATTAGCAGCACTATGCACTTTTTGTGTGCATAAACATTTAATTCATTAACATTAAAGATGGCACCATGTTATGAGAGGTAAAAGTTTCCCTAATGCAGGTTTAAACAAACACAACTTTAAGTAAGTATGTGCATATAAAAGCAACACGAGTAAATCAATGAGCATGTAAGAACAATTCAGCCATACTTATATAAATCAAATATTCAAGTGTTGATGTCAAAATAACAACACAAAATATTTAAACAAATCAAATGAACAGCACTGATTGTACATCCGTTCTCTCATTCATTAAGAAATAAGGTGCTGCTGGCCTAACACCCTGTATGTATGCATCTTTGTTCACTTGAGATTGAAATATAAAAATGTCAGCATATTTACTTTGTCCGGTTTAACTTGCCTTGCATTCGCTATACAGTAGTGGGTGGTGGTCATGAAAATGAAAAGATTTGAATTGTTTTTTAAAGCGATTTTTGTTTTGCATGTTCTGCAGACAGGGTGACCATCTTCGATTAAGCACTCTCGTAAAGCCCAAAATACAACCACACTTGAAATTTGGTCCTCTTAGAAGGGTGAATATTCTCCAGAGTGCTGTCACTGCCTTTCGCCATGTTTTCACACAAAGAAAAACCCACTTTGCAGGCTGTGCCTGCATTAGACTGTTGCTAACTTTGGTTGATGCGGGAGAGTATTTACCATGAGTTTTTGAAACCATGGTAATCAAATTATAAATCAAGTTTTAAAATAAAAATTTGAAATGGTAATGCTTACCGGCGGGAATTTTACCGCGGTTTATAATGAAACTGGTAACCGTTTCATCCCCAGTGTTGGGCGCCCAAGGCTCAGTGATGCGCGAGTTGTTAAGAATGTTAATGATGGTTACGGGAGGAATGTGTCACAACACACAGTGCATCACATCCTGCTGCGTATGGGGCTGCGTAGCTGCGGACCGGTCAGAGTGCCCATGATGACCCCTGTACCACCGTCAAAAGCACCTACAATGGGCAATGGAACTGGACCTTGGAGCAGTGGAAAAAGGTTGTCTGGTCCGATGAGTCCCATTTTCCGTTACACCCTTGTACGTGTGCGTCGTTTACCTGGGGAAGTGATGGCACCAGGATGTACTGTGGGAAGATGACAAGCCAGTGGAGGCAGTGTGACGCACTGGGCAATGTTCTGCTGGGAAACCCTGGGTCTGGGCATTCATGTGGATGTCAATTTGACACGTGCCACCTTCTTAAACATTGTTGCAGACCAGGTACACCCCTTTATGACAGTGGTATTCCCTGATGCCAGTGGCCTCTTTCTGCAGGATAAAGTGCCCTGCCACACTGCACACAGTGTTCGGGGATGGTTTGAGGAACATCAAGAGTTCATGGTGTTGCCCTGGCATCCAAATTCCCCAGATCTCCATCCGATTGAGCATCTGTGGTATGTGCTGGACCAACAAGTCCGATCCACGGCAGCTCCACCTCGCAGCTTACAAGACTTGAAGGATCTGCTGCTAATGTCTTGGTGCCAGATACCACAGGACACCTTCAGGGGTCTTGTAGAGTCCATGCCTTGGAGGGTCAGCGCTGTTTTGGCATCATGCGGAGGACCAACTGCCTAATAGGCAAGTGGTCATAATATTTTGGCTCATCAGTGTATATTTTCATCTGGCTAAGCCTTTCTCTGTTGTGTTCAGCTCTCTCTGTCTGCTGTCTCCTCAAAGGTGCCCTTCAGCCAAGGCGACAGGCAGTGTACTCTATTTCTTGCAGACGTCACTGAGTGGGCTGTTGACGTGCACACTCCTGCGGCACACATAAGAGAGGGCTGTCATTAGCGTTGTAAGTGACCTGAAGGCACTGAATGAGACACGTTAAACAAAGAGGTGGTGAACTAGTGGGAGGGATGGGGCTGAGCTCTTATGATGATCTGGGAATACAGCTGTTGCTAGTGCATGTGTGACTTCCTGACTGGGACTGGCTAGCCACATCCGTTAGTTAGCCTTCAAACATCTGATAACAGAAATACATGCATACACAGGAAAATAATTTGTCAGGCAGTACCGGTGTCAAGGTATAAATGAAAAAGCTAATATATATACGGTGCAGTATGAGGTCAATATTTTAATAACGTATATATGTCATAATTTTAACGTGACTGAGCAGCAGTGTAAATATGATATAATAAACAGTAAATGCAGAGAGGTGATTGTATGTGTGCGTCATTACTTATCTCCCTCAGTCCAACACTCACCCCCACCACACATCTGACACTTTCACAGTTCAATTCAGACAAGGATTTTTCCTCCTCTTATTCCATTGGCTAGCGGAGACATTTCGCCAGGATTCTGTTGTGGGAGGTGCCAAATGTGTTAAAATGCGTTTAGTAACGGCATCACAGTTCACAGGGACTAAGTGGTCCTTCGCTCCAGCAGTACGTGTTTTTGAAAGACGCTAAAAATGAAAAGTCAGGCTGGGGCTTCTCAAAACAGGAAACAAAGATCAAGCTGTCTGTCTGGCATCGTGTAATGACCTTTTCTGTGGTCAACAAAGTTCTCACATATGCCTTATATAGACTCTTTGGGTAATTTGCTCAAAACTGTCTACCTCTTGACTCCTGGTCACAATGCTAATGGTGGTATTTGTACCAGTTTATGACTCATTACTCTCTAAGTATGTCTTAGAAATATACTGGGGACATTCAGCCTCATGTGTTCTTTAGTTTTCCTTGAGGGCTTTGTTGTTTACCCTCTAGTAGTTTATTGTTTGAGCTCCATTGAAATGCCTTGGGTCCTGCTACTTCGTGCTTGCAGCTCCGGCTAAGACAACAAGGATAATGTGCCGTTCTGATGAATCACATTGTCTTCAGTGGGATTCACTGCACCTTAAAGCCTAATGAGGCACTTGGGTATTGAAGAAATGTTTTAAAGCAATACTAGCCCCTTGGGGAAGATAATGAGTGCATAACGACTATATGGATTCAACAGTGTAATTGGTCTAATTATGGAACAATATCGCCACAAACCAACGCAGACCTTAATACTAGCACACAACATCCGGTTCCTGTTGTTGATTGGCTGCTTTGTGGTTGGCTGTTATGATTATAATATTTTCCTGAGGAGATGAACAGACCTGCTATTAGTTGCCATGGATACTGTCTTATTAAGTCCGAAAGTGTGTTTAGTCACACAGCCCACTGAGGGACAGACAGAAGGTCAGCTGCCATTGAAATGCCTGCTTGGTGTCCGCTGTTTGCTTTATACTAACACAAGGAATCTGATGCAGCCATGCTATCTTAATACCATGGTTTAGAGATATTTACATTTTACATTTTAATTATTTAGCAGTCACTTTTATCCAGAGTAATTTAAATTTAGTGCAAACATTAATAAAACTAGATTGAACAACCACACCGTAGTAGTAAGATACTATTGGTATTACTTATTAAAGAAATAACTTTAAAAGATTTTTTAAGTAATGCTAGATATTACACATGCAATGTCAAAATTGTGTTACAATGATTCCATATGAAGAATATAAAAGTATCAAAGACAACTAATAACTGAGCACTTTCTTATTTCTGACCAATGACATATCCTGACAAAACGCTATATGTTGTTTAAAGAGAAATGATGAAGAAGCTGTGGTGGACAGAGGTGGAACCCGGACCATGTTGAAGACCAACTTCGAGAAGGAGGAACTAGAAGGTACATTGATAGTACAATTTCTTAAAGATGTATTTCAGTAAGTTTCAAACTTTTACAGTTGAAAAGTGATATCCCCACTCGAAAATGTAGAATACAGAAAAGGGCAACACGAGATGGCCGGAGAGCAAGCTGGCAGGGGGCCTCCATAGAGCATCTGACCAGTAACAGAAAGATTGATCAAGCCAGCGTGGTTAGAAAAAAAATTTGATCTGTCCATGAGAAAGGCAATAAACCCAAACCGAATTGTTTACATCAATTGACCAAAATTGAATTTTAAATATGCGCATATCACACAGGAAACCCATACAGGACAGAACAGCAGGCTGAATGATATGTAGGTAGAGGTGTGGACTGCATGTGGGAACTCCAGGTAATCCTTGGAAGTCATGTGATTGGCGGCATGTTTTTTTTTACCTCACTTCAAACTGGCAGATAGGCATTTCGTTGGCACAAAATACCCATCTTTAGGAAAGCTTATGGTTTAGGCTGAAGTGCAACCCATGTTGTCTAATTTATTGCTCCCTGTGGCTGGGTTGGGAGATATTGACTGGATTGAAGAATAAGTTTATAACCAAGAGCACAATAGATATTTGTGTGTAATCCTTGAATCTATTACATTACAGGCTACCCTTTTAGTCAAAGTTTCATTCCTGAGCTTCTTTGGCTGGCTTAGCCCCTTGCATGACCCAAACTAGTGGTGTTGGATGGTCATCAAAAGGGTCATCTTTAACTGTACACCATTTTGGTTCCTACTTAGATTCATACAATATCTCTACATACTTTGTCATCCCAAAAACATTTGACCAAATTGAGCTTGTTCTTTAACCACTTTGTTGACCGATTACTGTGGTTGAATGATATATTTAAGATTAATCTTTCATATCATAATGTTAAATTAGATGTGGATGCTTCAGTTAGTGGTCCAGACGTTTCTAACAGACAAAGTCATGCTTCAACCTCTCTGTCTTTTGACTTCCATTTCTGATCTACTGTTTCGTGACTTTCGAGTTGGTCTGCTGGTTTTGGTTATTACCTTTCAGTGCGTCCAGTTAAGACCTAGACAACCAGGTGTGGGGAATTCCTAACTAATACGTAACCATAATTAAGAACATAGGAGTGATAACCAGGATTTGTGGGATCTTAAGGCATACCAAGCCTGCTTTGTACTGCTGTGACAATGTCAAACAGTCTTTGAGACATAGGGTGATAAAAAAATTATATCAGTTGTTGTTACATGCAAATTATTTAAAGCTAAAGAAAAGTGTGGTTGGTAAAATATATCTCAAATAAATACCAGTGACATGAGCTACTTAGAAGAAGTAATCCAGATTATTCTAATCTATGAATGCATACATTTTGAAATGCTTTATTTTATATCTCTATGTAAGATCATGTATAATTCATGCTGCTATACAGAGGAGCAAGCTTTTAATAGAGATTAAGGTATTTTTTATACTGCTATAGGCAGTGGGAGACTCTTAATAGGCAAAAAGCTGACTAGTGTATCCAATATGGCCATATTGCAGTTAAATTTAATCCACACGGTTGTTTTTTCCACAATAATAGTGGAAGGCGCAGGATGAATTATTTAACTCTGAATAATATTCTCAATGTTCTACGGTGTTACCTACATTATCTTTGTGTTTTTGTATGACCACCTGTAGGTCACAGGACTCTATACATCGGGGTACATGTACCCATGGGAAGAAAGAGCCACCGGAGACATAGACATCACGGACACCGACACAGGAAGAAAAGCAGAGAGCGGGACTCTGGAGTGGACGACGGAAAAGAGTCTCCTTTATACAGTAAGTTTCGCTACATTGTCTGGTTGGCCTGTTTTAATGCTACAGCCAGATGGTCTGGGGTTTTCAGGGAGAAAAATGCTGTTTTCCTTTTTATCTGTTTTTACAATATAATACATGTATTAAATATACTGTATGTAATTCATATTTTAGAATCAGATGAGTTGTAATAATCTGTAATGACATGTTATATATTTATATATGGTTGCATATTGCATTTCAAAAGAGGGAATGCTGTACACGTATTCATCAGAAAAATAGGCAATATACTGTATTTGTCTATCAAAAAGTGAAGAAGTGTAATGAGACAAAAAGGACAAAAGTGTATGTTTCTAACCTGCTGCAGAGCTCCTTCCTGAGGGAGTGTGTATGACAGATAGCACTGTAAGTGATTCTAGTACTTGACCCCGTTCACCAGACACGCCGTCCCAGAGAGTGCAGTTCCTTCTAGGCACAGAGGATGACGACGAGGAGCACATCCCCCATGACCTGTTTACTGAGCTGGACGAGATCTGCCTGAAAGACGGTGACGATGCCGAGTGGAGGGAAACAGCCAGGTAAGGTGTAAGGTGGACAGACAGCCAAACACAGCCCAGACACGCCATTACTGAAAGCTTTTAGTCAAATGTAATTAACTAAATCATAAATAATTAAAGAACACTAATCAGTTAAAATAATTGAATTATGCATTTTCTTTTCTTTGACTATTGTGTGAAAAATGAAAAGGAGCATATGTTACACAGTAAATTAAATGTATATGCCGTAAGTGATCAAATGTTTGATGTGATTTATAATCTAAAATGCCTTCCTTATTAAATGTCAGACACATAAGCCAACCGTCATAGAGTTGACATTACATCAGTGATTACATCAGGGATTGCAGTGTCACTTTGGGGATGGGCTAAAAACAGCTCTGATTATGAAGACTTGCATAATTTGCAACACATGAGAGCCCAGATCTAAAGAGTGAACTAACACTCATTTACTTGTAGTAAACATGTAGTACCTCTGTTAAAGCATGCCTGGACAATGGAAAATGTCTGGACAGAAAAACATCTTACTCTCCTACTTTTTACATCAGTATATTTTCTGCACCACTGTGCATTTTTAAATAAAGGTGAGTTTTTTCAAATGTTTTTTTCTCCAATATATGCTTTAGCTAAATGGAGTGTAGGACCATAATTTACATATGAGTTAACAGAATATGATTTTCACTGGACGGTACTTTTAAGGTCAACCTTGTTACGTGACGTGACATTTTAATATGATTATGATTAACTATTCCTATTCCTATTCATACAGATAGTGTTCAAACACATTCACTTTTTCCACATTTTGCATTATAGACATTATTTTTGGTTTATTACATTTATATTTTGCTGTCAATGTACACACATTATCCAATAGTGACGAAGCAAAAACGTGTTTTAGAAATGAGTGTCAATTTGTTGAGAAATGAAAAACTTTGGACAGAAATCGTTTGTAGATCTTCAGGTCTACACACAGATGTTCAGTGAGCTTCAGTTGACCAAAAAAATTCCAGCCTTTTCCTGGTACACTCAAGGACATTCACAGACTTTTCCCGAAGCCACTCCTTGGCTGTGTGCTTCAGTTCGTTGTCGTGCTGACAGATGAGTCTTCAGCCCGGTCCTGTGCCCTCTTGATCAGGTTTTTTTCAAGGACCTTTCTATATTTTGCTCAGTTCTTCCTTCCCTCGGTCCTGACCATTCTCCCGGTCCCTGGCGCTGAGAAGCATCCCAGTAGTATAAGGCTCCCACCATTATGCATCATCGTAGGGATGGTATTAGCCAGGTGATAAGTTTTATCTTGTTTTCAGCAGATGTTGGGCTTGGCATTCAGGCCTTATTTTGGTCTCATCAGACCAGGCAATCACACCTCATGCTGTCCTTCAGACGGCATGTCATTTACCTTTTACTCAGGAGTGTCATCTTTATGATTGATGGAGTTCTTTGTGATGGTTTCCTTTTGGCAGGTTCTCCTGTCTCTGCAGAGAAGCTCAGAGCTCTGAAGCTCTGTTTTTTGCAGCCATTGGGTTCTCAGTCACCTCCCTGACCAAGGCCCTTCTTGCCCTGGTTACTGATTGGCTGAATGGCCAGTTCTAGGAGGACTCTTGTTGGTTCCAAACGTTTTCAATGATGGAGCCCATTGTGTTCCTGGAAACGTTCCATACCTTAGCAATTTTTTTAGAACCTTCCTCAGATCTATGCCATCACACAATTCAATCTCTGTGGACTATGGACAGTTTATTGGACTTCATGGATTGTTTTTTCTCTGACACACTGTGAAGTGTGGGAGCTTATATGGACATTTGTGATCATGTCCATTCAATTGAATTTGCAATAAAAGGACTTCAGTTATGTTCTAGAGACAGCGCAAAGATTAAAGGTCACAGGATGCATCTGTGCAGAATTTGGAGTGTTGTGGAGAAGGGTCTTGAATCCTTATGTACATGAGTTTAACAATTTCCATTTCTGTTGTAATACTTCCATTTAATTTTCCATCTCTGCTACACACCCCTAGCTCCCATTCTCTTTTATCACAATTCGTAGCTGATTTACAACATCAAACCTGTTACTTTATTAAGCACTTAGTAGCGTTTTTTTTTAAACCTCTTTAGGTGAGAATACTTCTCTTATGACTCTTTATGACAGAATACTAAAATTAGGTCAAATCAAACATACAACAAAGGCACCCATTTCGTTGAATGGCCTCTTTATTATCCTAGGGAAAAAAATGCTATTTCGGACACTCAAGTTTCTAATTCAACCTCAGAATTCAATTCAATCCAAACTGGGCTGAAAGGCATTTGGGATTTGGGTTAATGTACAATGTGTTCTAGGTGTTCCAGTCTGTGCAAGCTGAGCTCTATCACCCGCAGAGCTTCCAGATGGCTGGGCAGCTGGCCGTAATCTATCCCCTGGTCCCTATTGCCCGGTGTGACTGAAACAGAGCCTCTGTCCCTCGCACAGGTGGCTGAAGTTTGAGGAGGACGTGGAAGATGGAGGGGAGCGCTGGAGCAAGCCCTACGTGGCCACGCTGTCCCTGCACAGCCTGTTCGAACTGCGCAGCTGCATTCTGAACGGCGTCGTCCTGCTAGACATGAGGGCCAACTCCGTGGAGGAAGTAGCAGGTACCGTGAAGCACAGAGTGGCGCCTGAAACGTCCCTCGATCCCTGGATCGTATTGATTAGTGCATACCGTTTTGGGGTTTTTTTGTGGGGTGGCAGTGTATAATGCTGACACAGTTTGGCAACACGCTATCCAGAATATGCTTCCAACCTCCGTCTCCCAGGTGGGAACACCAACTGGGAAAAGTGTGCTACTCTGCCAGTAAGCCTTGACATGCGCAGCATTTGCAAGCAAATAAGGTGCTCCACTGCCCATGTCCCCAGCTGGCGAAGCTGTGAGGCTGCTTGTTTTTGTTGGTGGGCGTAAGGCATTTTATTTCATTTTATTCTGAATGGGGGCATATGGTTTGCTATTTAAAGGGTTCACTGTGTGGTCCTGTTTCTCAGACATGGTGTTGGACCAGCAGGAGACAATAGGTCCACTGGGCGATGCCTTGAGGAAGAAGGTGAAAGAAACCCTCCTCAAACAGCACCACCACCAGAACCAGAAGAAGCTGGCTAACCGCATCCCCATTGTCCGCTCCTTTGCTGACATCGGCAGGAAGCAGTCTGAGCCCAACTCGTTGGACAAGAACGGTAAGTAACAAGCATCTTTCTCTTAACGTACGTAGCAGCAATCATCTTGTGGTGCTATACATGGGTTTATTTTTTGGTAATTTGGTTATTTCTGAAAATGTCCATGATTTACTGTATCGGCAGTATTGGTGGTATAATAATGTTTCCCAGTGTTATTTCTCCATTAGTGTTGTAATTGGTGGAATTCACCATATTGGTGATGCTGGGAAAATATTTAATGTGCGAAAACATCCGCTTAATATTTTATGATCTTATTTGCTGATGAATGTAGACATTTTAACAAAAAATAACGTTTTCAAGCTTGTGTCTCCGATAAATGAGCAGGGAACGGGATGTTTTTTTTTTTAATATTGTAATTCACCTGTCTTCCACATGGAGGAGAAATCCTATCTTTAGGATCTATAACACTATAGGTTTGAATTTAGACTCAAACATTGTAAAAAACATATATTTCATATTTTTTCATCTGACCTTCCTAAACAAAACCAAATAATATTTTTTCCATATAATTCCATATAACACAATAGAATGTAATTTGTATCTTTTCCCTCATGTTATAGTGAAACAGTGGTTAATCTTGAAAAACTGATATTTTGAAAAAAAAACTGAGTTTGAGTCAGAATGAATTAAATAAAAAATAAAAAATATTTTTTAGGGCATTTCAACTAAGTGTTTTTCCTCAGAAATGTTTATTCAATCTGGGACCTGGTGCATCCTAAGGTGTTTTTATTTATCCTTACGTTGTTCTGCTGGTCACAGCAACGTTAACGCAAAGTTAAAATTTCAATTAATCTTGTTGTTAGTTGGTTTCAGTCATCCCGAGTGGATAACTTGCTCATTCTACATTACATTGTCCATGTTTTACCTTTCTTTCAGATTTCAGTGTCTCTCTTCTCTTTTTTCCGTGTGTGTGTGTGTGTGTGTGTGTGTGTGTGTGTGCTTTCTGTGCGTGTTTATGTGTTTGTGATGTCCTTGCATGCGTGTGTGTCTGGCAGGCCGTCCGTCACTCTGTTCTGCCCTTAAGTCCTCTTTCTGTGGATCATTTGTGGCAGTGGGGTCTAGGAATGACAGACAGGTCTCCTCTTGCACCCCATGGCAGCTCTGTTGCCCCCAGTTTGTCTCCTCCTCCATCTCCTCTCCACTTCCGACCTCATCCACCACCCACCCCTCTCCAGCCAGTCCACAGCCAGAACCTAGACCACAGAAACAGGTTCCCCAGTCTGATGTCCTGCCCGTGGACAAGGAGGATGACCAGGACCCAGGCAACTGTTAAACCTTGACAGATCCTTTCTCTGCTGCTAGCCCTTCCTTATACATAACTTGTGAAGGTGGTAATCTCAAAGTTGTTTCCGTCAATAATATAGGCTGTGTTTTGTCATTCAGGTAATTTAGTCAATAGTCCGTTATAGCCTGTCAGGTTAGAAAGAATAATTGCTGTAGGTATACAGTATCATTCAAACTAGTTGCTGATCATCTGTTATAATTTGTAATCACACAAAGTGCAGTTTCTAAATTTGGTAGTCCACAAGCAATTTTCTTCTTCTAATGCCCTACTGACAGGCATACAATAAATAATTTCATGAGCTTTACATTGTATTCCATTGTGAACAATGAGACATCCGTACAAATATTAGTATAACTATCAACAGGGATATGAGTTGAGAGAGTCACTGTACTAATAACAAATCACTTGATCTAAGTTTTTAATATCAGACTTAAGAAATAGGATATAATTAGTGTGGACGGTGTGGACAGACAAATATTCTGAAGACAAAATAGTGGTGCCAGTGTTCACTGATAATAAGAGACTCTTATGTTCCATGCGAATGATACCGCATTGAGAATGTCCATCACCTTTTACAGGAATTATGTTTCGGAAGCAAGTTTGCCAGCATTCCAGATGCCAATGTTGACACATGAAGAACACCCAAAACCCTTTTAGTGAATCATTCTGTGCTGTAATTTAATTCAGAGTGGTATGTCACAGGCACAGTCATTCTATTAGAGTGCATAGATTAACAGAGGCAACAGCTAGTGTGTGACTAATCAGCAAATCTGAGCCCGGGCTCTCTCTTACTCATTAGTATTACCGTTTAAATCTAAGGGGGTTGTTGCTCTGGTGTTTCTTCATGGGCAGCAGAAGATATTACGGTATACCGCCTGTTATAGATGTAAGGCCTCATTGATTTCTTGTGGAAATATGAGTTGAAATGAATCCAAGCAATGCATGCTGTTAATTGAGATTCTCTTGCTTCTTTACCCTGTGAGACCAAATGTTGCAAGGTTTTAAATAACAATATCCAACCTGGCATAATGCATCAATTTACGCTCAAATGTATTTCTGTTTATTAGTTGTGTGTCAGTATGATTATTATTGTGGCGTCATTATCCTCTTAAATATTAAAAACCAGTCCACTTGTCTGAGAACACATTGGACCCCTACACATGCATGTTGGTAGCCACCCATGCCATTAATGTACATAAAATATACCGTAAAGTATCAGAAAGTATTCAGTTTCCCTTCCCTTTCTTCACATTTTGTCGTGCCATATAGTTATATATTTGTTTCCATAATGACAAAACGAAACACCATTTTATAATTTTTTGCCAATTTATTAAAAATGAAGAACAGAAATTTCTCATTTACCTACATCTTTAGACCCTGTACCATGACACTCCAAATTGAACTCAGATGTTTCCTGTGCCCTTTGATCATCCTTGTGCTAACTGTCTCTAGAACTTGATTGGATTCCACCTGTGGCATATTCAGTTGATTGGACATGTTTTAGAAGTGCACACATCTGTCTAAATGAGGTCCCACCCTTCACGGTGCATCACAGTGCAAAAACCAAGCCATGAAATCAAACTCACTTCTGTGAATACAAGGTACTGCTAATCACCTGACTAAGGTCCTTGAAGAAAAACTGATCTAAAGCACACAGGACCTCAGACTGGGGCGAAGATACATTTTTCAGCAGGACTCCGACCCAAAGCACATAGCCAAGACAATGCTGAAGTGGCTTCGCAACAAGTCTGTGAATGTCCTTGATTGGCCCAGTCAAAGCTTGGACTTGAACTCCATTAAACTCCATTAAACTGCGATCTTCTGGGAGACCAGAAGATCGCAGTTCACGCTGTTGGTAGAGGCTTACCCAAGAAGACTTGAAACTGTGATCACTGCCAAATGCGCTTCTAAAAAATACTGAATAAAGTGTCTGAATACTCATGTACATTAAATTTTTACTTTTTTTATTATTAATAAGTTGGCACATATTTTTAAAAACATGTTTTTACTCTGTCATTATGGGGTATTGTGTATTGGTTGATGGCCAAAAATATATACAGCTCTGGAAAAAATTAAGAGACCACTGCACCTTTTTCTTTCCTTTCCAAAAAAGTTGAAAAGGAAAGTTTTGAGTTAGAAACAGAAGCATTCAATTGGCAGTGGTCTCTTAATTTTAACCCTTCTGTTCCTCACTAAAAACCTTTCTTTCCAAGTTTTTTGGAAAGGAAAGAAAAAGATGCAGTGGTCTCTTAATTTTTTCCAGAGCTGTATTTTCCCAGTTATAATTTAAGGGTACAAGAAAACAACATGTGGAGAAAGTGACAGGGTCTAAATAAGGCACTCTTTATAGGGATGGCAGGTATAGGTTGGAGAATCCGAAATGTAACCGAAATGTTAGCCTTACTTGTTCCTGGATAAGAGTGTCTGCTAAAATCTAAATTTATATGACAAATATACCACAGATAAAGGCTGTTCTTAGACACGGCACAACATGAAGCCCATTGGTGCATATTTGCAACGATCCATAAAATGTTATGACCAACTTGAAATTGTACAAATATATTTTTATAGTCAGATGAATGTATTTATCTTTTTTAAATATTTTTGTGTAATATATTACGTGTTTTCTCATTTTGATCTATGCTTGGGTCTCACAGGGTACAACTCTTGGTCTTTGACAGTTTCCACTGGCTTGTGAACAGATCAAACACTGAAATTACTATTAAAATTGCTCTACTTGCTCTACTTTGGCAGCTGTGGGCTAATTTCGTGTTTGTATCGTTCAGTCTTTTTGATGAAATCATAGAGCAGGGCCAGTTAATGGACAAGCTTCACCCACCTCCACCAAAGCCATTGACAAATTTCATCGTTCACCATGCACCAACTCTTAGGCTTTATCTTCTGTTTTCTCTAAGGATCTGTGCTAAATAAGGACAGTTTGCCAATGTCTGATAAATCACATGTTACGTCAACTTTAGAGAGTAAATCCAAAACATTGTTTGTTATTTTGGTAGCCAAAGATCTATCTCACCTCTCTCTGAGACGTTGCTGTTATTTATTACCAGTGGCACCTTCACTGCTGTGTAGGTCTGATGAATGTTTCTGTTGACTTATTGGGAACCTTCCTCTCTATTTGATCTAGGCCAGGTGGTTCCTACCCAGACCTCTCTGCCTGTCCCCAATGAGGGTAAAGCTGAAGTAAGCAGAGAAAACAGTGCTGTGGACTTCAGTAAGGTACAGTACACCCCCCTCCCACTATTTATTATGATGTAAAAGTCTCAACTGTTTCTATATCAGCATCAGCACTCATTCAAATACACTTTAGGAATATCATCTTTGATCCTTCTAACATACTATAATGCCACATACGACATAAAACTGTCCTCTTTCTGTGGGTTAGGATTTAAACCATGCTATATACTAAAAACATTAATCTCACTAGTACTGCCATTAGCATAGCATTTTGCTCTGGGAAAGTCTCTTACCCGGAAATCCTGCTAATATAGACATTTGTACCTGAATGTCAGAGGATTTTGCTATAGGCTGGTATAACATGGAAGTCAGACACAATTATCTTTTATTTTGTAAACATTTTTGGGTCTTTAGTTATTAGTTATTTAGGTATTTCATGTCTGTTGTGTCTACTTGTTATTTTTGTTTTTTATTGTAAAGGTTTTGGATATAGTATTTTTTGGATTGATGCATATTTGTTTCAGATCCTAGGAAGACACCATGGCATATAATAATAACATTACTAATCAAATGAAATCATGAAGTAATGCTCCATATTGTTCTATATTTGTTTTTTCTATGACACTGTGAAAAAGTTCACTTGCTTTGTGCATCAATCTGTTACACATTGTAAATTCACCACAATATATTTCCATTCCTCTGCATGCTGTGAGCATGGTGTTTATAACTGGGACTCTGATGCCCCTACTGCTTCCTCATAAATTTACAGCATTTCCCTTTGACGCAGTGCAGCTCCATAGCAGGCTGACAGACAGACAGACAGACAGCAACGCAGCAGGATA
>JACXGI010002774.1:0-70103 GCA_016801175.1 Esox masquinongy | reverse complement strand
GGAGGAGACCTCGGGGTAGGCCCAGGACTAGGTGGAGAGATTATATTTCGACACTGGCCTGGGAACGCCTCGGGATCCCCCAGTCAGAGCTGGCAAATGTCGCTCGGGAAAGGGAAGTTTGGGGTCCCCTGCTGGAGCTGCTGCCCCCGCGACCCGATACCGGATAAGCGGATGAAGATGATGATGATGATGATGTTTACGGAATCCAAAAATTGGGGGAAATTTTTTTTTTGTTTGTTTGTTTTTTACAGTTTGGGAATCGGGCAAGTGCTTTAAATTTGTCAGATTATTTCACACTGATTTTGCTTTTATCTGTTTAGGACATTTATGTCCATATCATTTATACATATTCCATTCATTGTCAGACTTATTTTTTTGAGTCTTTAGTTATTAAAATACATAGATAAAATACTTTTGTATGACTGAATTTGCTTTTGTTGAAATTAGAAGCATCATCAGAAGCAACATTTTTTATTTAATTTAGAGACAGGTAAAGAAATCTCAAAACGTCGGTATACGTATTGACATTGGTCATGTGTCATATGAATATCGTCCATCGGTATCAGCCAAGAATATTCTTATTGGTGCACCCTAGTTACAAACACAGTCAATACTTTACATATGCAAGACCATTTAAATCAACCAAATGCTGGTGCTATAATTACGAAATCAGATTATGGAGTGCCTTATTGCCATTATAAATAATATTCTAAATTGCACACATACCTGAGGCATGGGAAATATGATGTTGAATTGATTATTTGGTTAGCTGATTGATTAATACAGCGTGCCTCGAAATAGCACCTCGGTGCAGAACTCTCCTAGGTGACGATGCTTGCAAGTTACCAACTGAGTAAGCGCTGTTAAACATATTAAGTGTCTCCATTGGGTAACATTCAATTGAGTGACCAAGCTTTTGTGATCTGTTCTCTCTCAGAGTCCCAAATGGCACCCTACTTTCTTTGTATTGCATTTGACCAGAGCCAGTTTGGCTGGGGAATAGGGTGATGTTTGGGACATATGCCAGGTCCAAATGCAGAGCACCCTCACTGATCACTTGCCAGAGACATTTAAGGGATTTTGACTCTGGAAAGTGAAAGGTATGACTTAAATTTAGGCTAGTTTGTCTTACTCAGTTTCTTAACACTAAGCCTGTTTTCCGTAGAAACTCTGTTATCCCAGAGTAGCTTGGTACTATCTACAGATTCTGTTTACATATTGTACGCAGTATTTTTATTGAAACTGTAGCTTAAGCAGAGTGAATGCAAAACTAGATCTAAATTTCTGTAGCATAGGTCCAGGTGTCAACATTAGGACTGCGTTCTAAACACATCTAATTAGTATTACTGGAACTCCCACTCCGCCATTTATGCTGAATTTTCAACATTCTCATTGTCTGCTCCTGCACTGCAAAGTCCATCGATTGCTGTTGTGGGATTGCAACAAATCACAGAAGGTTATATCAGGGCTGCATTGATTCAAAACTAGAATAGTCTTTAGAGACCCTATGAAAAGGCCCTGTGAAAAGGCTTTTTTAGATGAATAGATTAAAAAAATATTTAAATGAGTGTTACCCCATCATTACTCAGTCAATACTAATCGCAAAAAGAAATGCAAATTTCACAGAATAACAAATAGCTGGCATATATTACACTCCTTTATCTAAAATGTCTTCTAACAACATTATTCATATCCCAGATTGCAAGTAATTGATCATCAGTGACACTGAGATAATCATGAATTAGCAGCCTGGTTGGGGTGGGATACAGTGGCTGACACATCTAAGATGTAAACAAATGCAGTACGAAGTCGACTGCTCCACGACATGTGCATGAATTCATAATGAACGGAGCTGATAAAGAGTATCCCTGTTTCCCATTATTTAACCATTTAATAATGTCCAAATAAACCCTTTTTTCACAGTTAGCAGGGATACCCCCCGTCAAATGTCAGGTTCATTTCATAGCATTGTCGCGGCAATGCAGCAGCACTCTGCAGACCCCTGTGTAGCGCAGACTCACTCGCTGTGCCGCATGCAGCAGCAGTAAGCTCACACTGCTTACCTCCCTGGTAAATTCACACCATCACAAATGTAAACACATATATTACAAGTGGCAGGTAACATGTAAGCTTAAACAACAACATCCACAATACTATCCCAAACCCCAAATTAGTCTTGTTTCAACAAAAAAGCTTTTCTTCCTTTATTCGCCTAAAAGAGGCGAAAGGGGAACATAGAGAGAGACAGTGAGATAATGTTTCCAGACAGCACAGATCCTTTGATCAAACTTTCTTCACTGAATCACACCATGTGGCTCTCTGCAAGGGACTGTGCAGGAAGGAAGCAGTCCTGTCCTGAAAGCATGCTTGACAGAGGAAGACAGAGAGGAGAGTACCTTTCAGGGAGGTGATCTCATGCTGGATAGACCTTGCGGTGTCCATGCTCTCGTTCTCTCACTGCTCCTTCTGTCCAAGTCGATAGTGAACCTTTGTGGCTGCCTGGAAGGTAGTCTGCTGGAAGAGTAGGAGTAATACTCTCTGTCCGTCAGTCTCTGCGGTTGAGCTGCTGCAAGCTGGATGGGCTGCCTAGATGCTGTGTTTTGATTCTCTTGCTATTGTTTGCTCTCACTTGCTCTCTCTCAATCCCTGTCAGCAGGGAAACTGAAAGGAAAAAAGTATCCATCCCTCTATCTACCCCATCCCCTATGCTTTTCACAGGGTGAAGCCTTAGCCAATCACACATCAGCTCTCACATACCACTGATGTGCAAGTTGGTCTCAGATACCCATTGCAAATCATTAAACAATGTCTGAGTGAAAGAAATAAACAAATACATATATATGTATATACACAACAAAAATAAGAAATCAAGGGTCCGTCCAAAAACCTATAATGAAGGTCTGCAATGTTTGAAAGTTTTTTACAAATGAATTACATGGGAGTGTAGATTGCCTATCACTCCATTCCCTTCAAATGGATGACACAATAAATCAATATCCTAATCTCATAGTAAAGTGTGTAGTCATTCAAAATGACTATATATTTAAAGCCAGTGCTGCAAAAGGGCTGGGAGCTAAGGCTTAGGGACAGTACTGTAGGATGATGTAGCACTTTTTAGTGGGTGTGGTAGTAATAACAGAGCCCGAATCAGAACCACGCAAATGGTCCAGAACCAAGCAAATGGTCAGTTGAACAATAAAATATAAAGTACCACGTGAAACTGGGGACATATTTTGAGAAAGCAATTTTTTCAATACTCTGTTCAGAAATACATTAACATAGCTAAATGCAACAGCAAAAGTAGTTTCAGGTGACCATAATGATTATGCAGCTAGCCTAAAATGTTCTCAGCGTATAAAAGCCAAGGTTTTTTTCTGCATCCTCTCCACTGACAATCTGGAACTGTCTGTTTTTAAAAGATGCCTCTGTTGTCAGCAAAAATCAATAACCCTTATAAGGAAATTATCCAAATGTCACTGCTTTATTTACCTATATACTGTGTCCATTAATATGGTAATAACATATCATCTGTCATAAACACTTTATGAAGTTCCTCTAAAACGCTTTTGTGATGCAAACAGAGGCGTTTCTGGTCAATCTGGTGCCCTAGGCAAGATCTCTGAATGTTGCCCCCCCCCAAAAATAAGCCAACTTCAGGGGAAATAACACCTCTTAATTTTACTTTTATAAACACAAAATAAATACAAGTGGGATAGCAGGTGTACAAAAAATGTGAACAATAAAGGAGAATCAACATAGCGTGCTGTTAGAAAAAATATAAATAAAGACAAATTAAAACAATATTTACTAATGTGCAATCAAATATTTAATGACAGGGGCATAAACTGGGTAAACAAAAAAGACACTCAAAATCGTATTCTGTGTGCTATTACAGCAGATGAAGGGCAGTTTCTGTCTTAAAACTGGACACGCCTCGATTTCCTTGCTGCAAAATTATCAATGATATGGTCACTGGTGATACAATTTTGGCAGCAACACTGATAGCTACACATCTAGATGAGGTGAGAATAATTTGTGTTTTAACTGAGTAGTTAGGTAATTAACGTAGTCAAGCCAACAAACGACAGGTACCTTAACGTGCGTTACTCTGGTGACTGGCCTGATCTGTCTCCTTCCTGCTGAAATAATTTGTTTCATGCGCAGTGCTCACAGGGTGAGCGACTGTTGTTTCGAATGCGGTAATGAAGTCTGTGCTTCTCATACAACTCGCCCACACAGAGCGTATTGGTAGCTCTGATTATGAAAAAGCGTCCCGTGTTTCTGAAATCGCATGCAGAAAATAGCACATCGAGCTAAATATCCTTTAGAAAGATGGTCTACCCCGACAAATTCTTTGTCATTTGTCGAACGAAACGTTTTGATTATAGATTTCTTATTCTTGACGTGACATGAAAGATTTTGCCATGGCATGACGCCATGGTAAAATGAACCTAACGGAATCACGGAGCTACTCACTCTCAGAGGGGATTGATTCCAGTCGTGATGGTTCTCCTTCAGTGGCAGCAGCATCTTCTTTGCCTCTCCCCAAAAACGTCTTGAGAGCATCTGTCGTATTTGATTGCACAATAATAAATTCTAAAGTTCAAATGTTCAGAACAACAAAGATACATCTGACGGCCAGTTCAATGATTTGCAACGAGATTAGATGCAACTTGTGAAAGAATCCCCGACGTTCTAAAACCACTAGTGCACTCGACTTGGCGATTAGGTAGGTCCCCAGGGGCTTCAAACGCTCTGCAACTAACCAGTTCACTGCTGCAAATTTCTCTGCCAAATTCTAAAACCAGCCCGAATTATGATCTGAACTGGCCTTTAGGGGTTCCACTTCCACCCTTTGCCCACTGCCTGAGCAAATGCTATGTATGTACTGCTACTCTTTGTAGTTCTAACTTAGCTCGTTACTAGTTTAGCTAGTTAGCTAGCTTAGTGCGCTACATTTCAAATAGCTTAAACCAGAGACAGATGCTTTAAAAAATGTCCATTAATACATACCACTATACTTTTTTCTCCTCTCTTCCTCATCTTTCCTCTTCGTTCTATAATGTGCCCCCGATGGCTTTGATCTTTTCATATTAGAACAGCAGTCAGAAAATTTCAACGGATCGTATGAACGTCAATTGGCGCACTTCCGACACCGTCCACACCTGGCCCCGCACTGCCTCACTATTTCTCGAAACGTCAATATCATCTCACTCATAACAAATAAATAAGTCTTGACTCAATGTAGAATTTGTTTTATTTTATATAATAACTAAAAATACGTATGGATTGATTTCCCCATATATATATAAATATATATTTATTTTACATTTTTTATTATATTTTTTTAAGGGCGGGTGGGGCGCCCAATCGGCGCCCCCCATGCAGGTGGCGCCCTAGGCGACCGCCTAGGTTGCCTATGCCTAGAAACGCCTCTGGATGCAAAATTTCACTGGTAGAAATGGGCCATTTACATTTCCTGACTGTTAGAAAACCACAATATCCAGAATTCATAGCAAGTTCATAGCATTTTTCAAACACCAGAAGCAGACGTTATTTTGCAATCTACACTGTAAATTATTTCCAGGATTTCACAGGATGGTACTGTATATTTCACAATAAATTGCAGTGTTATCACTTCACCGGCTTTTACTGAGATATTTCACAATATAATACCGTGTTCATAATTTTTTTGTGAAATTAATGTAGGCGGGGCTGTTACAGGAAACTACTGTGAATTCAGACTTCGAGCTGCGTCATTCTGAGCGTTCGTCTCCCGAAAGATGTAGTTAAGCTACGGTAAGTGTTAAAATGTCACATTTTGTCAACTAAATGACTCGGTTTTTTGATATGGCAGTGCATGTTATTTAATTGTATTAAACAAATAGCTAGTTTTAAGTTCTGCTGTCATTTGTATGTTTTTGTAGAGGAGTTAGCATAAGTTACAAAGACATTAGTTAGCGGTTAACGTTACTCATGGTAGGTTTGAGCGCCCTAATTTAAACAAGCAATTGACAGACGTTGGTTGTAGTGTTAATTCTACTCTGTTAAGTGAGTAACGTTAGCTAACTGTGAGAAATTAGCTATTCCGTCGGAATTGTTTTGGAGCCTTATATTTCTAAAGGTTTTATCTTTGACGTTATCTGTTAGCTTTTCTTAGTGCTAACAGCTTGTCTTTCCCTGCTATATTTCCCCACAGCATTTGGTGCAGTGCTTTTTAAGTTGAGAAGACCACTGGGTAATGAAGTTATAAGGTAAGCTGTGGCCTTAACCAGAGAAAATATAGTGTCATGGATAAGGGCAAAGATAAAGTTTGAGTTTGACTTGTTCGTAATTTTCTCCCGTGCTGGGTGTGATACAGAACAGCCGTTGACAGATAAATTCTGATAAAGTTAGTGTGGAAAATTCTGCTACGGGCAGTTTCCCGCTGTTAGACCAAGCGGCACTCATCTTTGTTTTTCAAATACATTAACTTAGCTAGACAGTCCGAAGAACTAGCAGTCATTTGTAGCTGTAAGTTACACGTTTGTGATTATTGGGGGTTTAATCGTTTTGTTTGTGTGTGACGGTATTTGTATTTGTGAGCCACCTTACAGCGGTAGTTACACGACTAGAGGGTGGTGAAGTAATTTAAAGTTAGCTTCCTAGCTACACACGTCCATTTTAGGGTTGACAACCTTCGTTATTTTCTCCCGTGCTGGGTGTGATACAGAGCAGCCATTGCCTGTCTTGGCAACTGAAAAATGAACTGCGCATGTCAAAATTCTGATAGTTATTTTTAAAGTAAATTCTTAAGGGTCTTGTCGCGGAAAATTCTGCTGCTGGCAGTTTTCCCGCTGTTAGACCAGGTAGCACTCATCTTTGTGTTTCAAATACATTAACGTAGCTAGACAGTCCGAAGAACTAGCAGTGATTTGTAGCTGTACGTTACACGTTTGTGATTATTGGGGTTTAATATTTTTTTGTGTGTGATGGTGTTTGCATCTGTGAGCCATTTGTGAGTTAATTTCTTTAAAAAATATTCTTGATTCTTTTTCGGTAGGGCATGATGAGTTTATCTGATTTTGTTTCAGGTGACATAATGTAGCCCACTGCATGGATGCTGTCTGTGAAGGGTCAAGTGGTCATGGGACCTCACCATGTCTTCATCAGTGGTTTGGCTGCCGTTTTTGCCAGCTACTACAACTTCAGTTTGAAGTATGCTGAAGGTGCTTCATGCACTCTGGAATTTATCCAAAGGTAAATGTCTACATTAATATTGTACTTGAGGGCTTGTTTAAAGTAGTAATGTTTGGGTGTTGTGCCCAGGACCACAGCAGGCATTATACTCTATTGTGTCTGTGCTGGAGACCAGAGAGAAAGCTGTTTTTAAAATTTTGTGTTCAGCTCTCAGTACTTTTGTAGGTTCTAACAGAGTTTTTGTTGTTTGAAGTTTAGTTCCATTTTGTACATGCTCCGCCCTCTAAAGGGCTTCGCTATTGGTTTACCCTTACAAGGCCCCACCTCGGCACCTATGACAGAATGACTGCACTATCTGCCCAATTGGGGGCAGAGCCTGGGCACTATCTGCCCAGGCTCTGCCTGGGTAAATCACACACCTGCACTTTGTTGATTGAAGTGTTTGTGATGGAAATGGTTTTCAGTTCCTGTTATTTTAAATGGTTGCTGTTTAACTGAACCACAGTAATGTCACCTTGTCCAAACTGAGAACTTAAGTTTTGCTCTGTAATACAACAGCAGTGACCCACTGAAAGCTTTGGGGACTGGGAAATGACAACTTTTTCATCCCACGTGAATGAAACTTTCCTCCTGTGTTTTTGTTTATAGGTGCTTTTTGGGCATTAATCCAGAGACGGGCACAAAATCAAAGCGATAGCGAGGACAAATCAACCAGCAAGTGTGTACACTAATCAGGAAAGTCATTGACTTTGAGTGGATGTCAACAGCATGAGTTAAAGGTTTACTGTTTTATAAGTGTGTTTTTAATATTACACTGTTCCATTTTATTGAATTAATTTGTTAAACTGGAGGTGAAAAATGTCTTTAAAATTAAATTGTATGTATATTGCGCCAATTGATGTAAAAAGTAGGCCTGCAGCTAACGTTTATTTTATTTAGTACTAAAGCATGAACCGTTTGCAGCTTTATTTACCAGTTAATCTGCTCCATTAATCAATTAATTGTTTAGTCTATAAAATGTCAAACATTTTTGAGAAATGCTAATTACAATTTCCCAGAGCCCAAAGTAACATTTTTAAATAGCTTCAACTTCTAAATGTTTTAAGATGATGTATAAAGGTTCTAAATGAAATTGACACAAACATTAATGCAGTAGTTGCACTGTCCTGCAAAGTTTATATAAAACTGCAAAATAAATGTGTAAAATGTATCATGTTTTTGTGTTTATTTGAATTTAACCTATATTTCAAAGTTTCAGGTTATTGATGGGTTTATTGAACAGATAAAAATTGTGAAAAGGTAAAATCTACAGTGTTGTACAGTTTTAAATGTAAATTTACAGCACATTGCATTACTATTACAATTTTGTAATTCTACAGCAGCATACCGCTAAATGACAGTACTCTACTGGTCATTGACTATGAAGTTACAGTTAAATACATCAATTCTGCAGCAGCATACCGCTAAATCACAGTAATCTACTGGCATAAATACTGTGAGGTCACAGTATACAGCTGTCATTTTACAATAATGGACTGTAAAATGATACAGTAACTTACTGTAAAAGTAATGTAACTAGTTCCCAGTAATTTACTGTAAATCTACAGTCAATTATTTTACAGTGTAGGTAAGACACCTGCGTGAAGTTGCCCCCCCACCCAACGCAAAACTTCGGCAAAATAGGCTCAATCGTTTGTGCCGTTAAAATTATCGTTTGTGCTGCTATCATTTTATAGATATTAAATAATATTTTATAGGTAATTCTGAGGTCACTCTGCCCACCAACATCCCCTGAAATCAACGAAAATAGTCTTGTTTGTCTGTACTTCGTTTGTGCCGTTAAAATTTTCGTTTGTGCTGCTTCGGTATTTTATATGTTAGACATTTAATTATTGGTGATGATGTCACTCAGCCCCCCAACATGCTCCAAATTTAGTCAAAATAGGCTCATTCGTTTGTGCTGGTTTGTGCCGTTAAAATTTTCGTTTGTGCTGCTGTCATTTTTTAGATATTAAAGAATATTTTATAGGTCATTCTGAGGTCACTCAGCCCCCAACATCCTCCAAAATCAACAAATAGTCTCGTTTGCTTGTGCTTCGTTTGTGCTGTTAAAATTTTCGTTTGTGCTTCATCTGTGTTTTTAATATTAGAAATTTAACTATTGGCAATGACGTCAGTCAGCCCCCCAACATGCTCCAAATTCAACCAAAATAGTCTCCTTTGTTTGTACTTTGTGCTGGTTTGTGCCGTTAAAAGTTTCGTTTGTGCTGATGCAGTGTTTTATATATTGGACATTTAATTTTAGGTGTCACCAGCTCCACAACCTGCTCATCAAAATAGGCCCAATCATTTAAGCTCCGTTGGTGCTGCAGAAAGGTTTGTGTGTGCTGCTACAGTTTTAGGTACATAGCTACATTCCCACTGGATAGCACACTGGCTTTACTCACTTTCCACTATAGCTCTGTCACTATCGGTAAGAAAGCAGTCGCAAAAACAAACCTTTATCGGCACAAATGATTGAGCCTATTTTGAGTGAATTTGACCTATGAAATATTATTTAATATCTAAAAGATGAAAGCAGCACAAAAATTGTAATGGCACAAACCAGCACAAACGATTAAGCCTATTTGCCCTAGTTTTGCGTGGGTGGGGACCATTTTTACGCAGGTAAAATACCTTTAATCATTTGTGCTCCATTTGTGCTGCTGTCATTTTTTAGATATTAGTCCTAAAGAATATTTTATAGATCATTCTGAGGTCACTCAGCCCTCCAACATGCTACAAATTCACTCAAAATATGCTCAATCGTTTGTGTTCTGTTTGCACCGGTTAAAATATAGTTTTTGCGACGTTATTACCAAATCAGTTGAAGTAATGACAGAGCTATAGTGGAAAGAGAGTAAAGCCAATGCGCTATCCAGTAGAAAATTAGGTTATACCAGAAACTGTACCAGCACAAACGACTGAGCCTATTTTGAGTCAATCTGGAGCAGGTTGGGTGGCTGGCACAAGCTAAACTTTTAATGCACAAACGAAGCACAAACAAACGAGACTATTTCGGGTGAGTTTGAAGGATGTCGGGGAGCTGAGTGATCTCAGAATGACCAGTGAGATATTCTTTAATGTCTAAAAAATGATAGCAGCACAAACGAAAATTTTAAGAGGACAAACCAGCACAAACGGACCATAAACGATTGAGCCTATTTTGAGTCAGTTTGGTGTCGGGTGGCGGGTGACGTCTTCACCTCTATTCAAACGTCTAATATTAAAAACACCAATGCAGCACAAAGAAAACTTTTAACGGCACAAACCGGCACAAATGAAGCACAAACAAAGGATACTATTTTGACACAATTTGGAGCATGTTGGGGGGCTGAGTGACATCACCAAAAATTAAATGTCTAATATATAAAATACCAAAGCAGCACAAACGAAATTTTTAACGGCACAAACGAAGCACAAACAAATGAGACTATTTTGACCGATTTTTGAGGATGTATTTGAGGGTGCATACCCTATAATTGAATGTCTAATATTTCATTTGGCACCGAAGCAGCCCAAACGAAACTTATAATGGCACAAACCAGCACAAACGAAGCACAAACAAACAATACTTTTATGGGTAAATTTGGAGGATTTGGGGGGCTGAGTGACTGAGTGACCTCAGCCCCCCGAAGTTATCTATAAAATATTATAAAAATATTTTATAGTTATCTATAAAATATTTTTTAGGACTAATATCTAAAAAATGGCAGCCGCACAACTGGAGCAGAAGCGATTAAAGGTATTTTACCTGTGTAAAGATGGTCCCCCATCCAACGCAAAACTACGGCAAAATAGGCTTAATCGTTCATGCTGGTTTGTGCCGTAAAAATGTTTGTTTGTGCTGCTATCATTTTTTAGATATTAAATAATATTTCATTGGTCAAATTCACTCAAAATAGGCTCAATCATTTGTGCTCCTTTTGTGCCAATAAAGGTTTGTTTTTGTGACTGCTTTCTTACCAATAGTGACAGAGCTATAGTGGAAAGAGAGTAAAGCCAGTGCGCTATCCAGTGGGAATGTAGCTATGTACCTAAAACTGTAGCAGCACAAACAAACCTTTCAGCGGCACAAACGGAGCATTAATGATTGAGCCTATTTTGGGGAGCAGGTTGTGGGGCTGGTGACACCTAAAATTAAATGTCTAATATATAAAACGCTGCATCAGCACCAATGAAAATTTTAACGGCACAAACGAAGCACAAACAAAGGAGACTATTGTGGTTGAATTTGGAGCATGTTGGGGGGCTGACTGACATCATCGCCAATACTTAAATTGCTAATATTAGAAACACAGATGAAGCACAAACGAAAATGTTAACTGCACAAACGAAGCACAAGCGAATGAGCCTATTTTGACTCAATTTGGAGCATGTTGGGGGGGGCTGAGTGATGTCATCAATAATTAAATGTCTAATATATAAAATACCGAAGCAGCACAAACGAAAATTTTAACGGCACAAACCAGCACAAACGAAGCACAAACGAATGAGCCTATTTTGCCTCAATTTGGAGCATGTTGGGGGGCTGAGTGACTTCAGAATGACCTATAAAACATTCTTTAATATCTATAAAATTATAGCAGCACAAACGAAAATTTTAACGGCACAAACGGAGCACAAACGATTGAGCCTATTTTGCCGAAGTTTTGCGTTGGGTGGGGGGCCAACTTCAGGCAGGTCTGAAACCTTAGCTAGCTAGCGAGGGGAACCATATGGACAACCATATGATCAAGCAATTGGCGATACACAAAGACCACGATAAATTCTGCAAAACATGACTTTAGACCAGACAGCAGGCTGTATCAACTAAGGTCATCAATGGTTCTTTCCCTATGCAATCAATCAAAAAAATGTTCTGATGTGCCTAAGTATGTCTCAGACACCTCCAATCTGTTAGGGAACAAGAATAAACATCCCAAATAATGTATAGCAGTGGATCTTTCCTATAACGAGGATTTTACAGTATCAGTTATATTTATGTTTAAGTTTAACAACGTTTTTTTATACATTTCAAAAGTGCCCCATGTATGGATTTAGGAATCAATCATAAACACTTTTGGAATTCAGAACAAAACATGATGGCATGGGTTAAATCATTTGCAGTTTTGGCCCAATTGCAGAAACCCTAATAAAAATCATCAACATACTGTAAACTGCACCAGAGATTAATGACTTTAAACTGTTTCTCCATCTATTTCTATCCAGCCCCAGACCAGGTGTGCAATCAACTAAATTCAGCTACTTTCAAAGTCTTAAAATGTAGGCCTTATAGGCCAATATCATAATGTAGATAAGAGTAAAAGGACTTGAATAAACGCTTCAGTCACTGTAGTTTCTGCAATTCTTTCTGCAAAACTATACGATGACTCACTTAAAGATCGTAGTTAAGCCTTACTCCCAAAAAGACTGACAAAACAAAGAGCGAAACACCAAATCCCAAATCTAAAAACAGTAACCTATTTCTCTTGAACACATGATAATACCAGATAATTTATGTTAATACCAACTGCCACACTTTATTACAACAAAACTGTACAGTAAGCACCAATGCAGATATTTCTTGAAGTTCTGAGTAGCTCTTGATGTTAATTTTGCATCATCACAACATGCACGCTGAGTCTTCCAGCCAGAAAAACACAGCTGAGGATTGTTTGACTTGGCTGCGAATTTGTCTGAGATTTGGGTCTGCATGACCTTGTTTGGTATTGTGACTTCACTGCTGTCAGCCTGGAAGGAAAATGTTATAGGACTTGGATTGAGGAAAAAAAATGATATAAACAGTATAAGACCTATTGAAACGGAAATGTATTATAAATAAGTTTCTCTGCAGGATTTTGGCACACTATATAGCAGCCATGTTACCTGTGTACTATACCGTTTTTGTAAATAAGAAAGTTCAATTTCCAGAGCAGGTTTTTCAATAGATATTCACCTGGATTATGCCTATAAAGAAAAAAAAGCAGCAGTTCAAGGAAATCATAAGTTTGTTGTATGTATTCTTTATATATTTTTTTAGTCCTAATCCAGGTAAATCATTTTGGTAAACAGAGAAATCTGATTTATCGCAGTGATAAATGTTTTATGTTGTATGATTTCCTACATGAAATACTATGCAACTCTCTAGACAGAAAACCTCAAGTACATTTGAAAGTAAATGTTTTGTTTATTTTCTGCTCTTTCAAAATGGATGTCACTGCCAGAAGCACCTACTGTTTATTTATTCATTCATTTGGAAATGGAAATGCAACATATTAGGTCTTCGTGTTTAGGCTCTGCACTTACCGGGTTCTCTAGCTTCCAGAGAAACAATCGATCAAAAGTAACTAGGGCAGTAACTAGGGTTCACCTTGTCGAAGTGTATGCTTGTTTATGTTTAGATAACAAAAGACCATCTGTTTATCCATACACAAGAAGTCACGTTCATTTAAAGTTCGACAGTAAATAGCCAATGGGCTAATGTGTATTCTGTTTGGGATGTCTATAAAGGTGAGGACAACCGGAAGTTTCTTTGAGATTGAGTGAGCTGAGATTGAGGTTGTGTAAGGAAGACCGGGTCCGTAATCTCATGAACAAGACTAATCTAATGCTGCAATAAATAATTGAATTACTCTCTCCCTTGACAACCAGGTACGCGATTCATTATTTCAACCACTATAAGAAACGTCTGATTTCTAACAACCTGTAGCCTACAGGAAAATGACAAATCTCTTTAATTGTAGCCTAAGTATTATAACTATTTGTTTTTATAGTCTGGTGAGGTTAATTCAAGTTAAGTGCTGTCACTCTACCTGGTGACCAACTTAAATCATTGCTCAACTCCTGAATCTTCTGATTTGTGCCTGTAGTGTTCGAACATTGTGATACAGAGGTCTTGCACCATTTTTAAAGTCAAATTAAAAACTTTTTAAGACCTCAACAAATGTAATTTAAGACCCAAAACATTTTTCTTTCATAGAAGAGAATTTAGAGTCCTACTTTAGTATAGGTTTTTGTAACGGTGTAACAGTGTATCAACACTATACGTGTCGCCTTGCCTTGCCATCAGAAGAGCAGAGGAAGAACATTAATTTTCTAATAATGGTAAGTAAAATATCTAAGTTTTTCACAATTATTAAGTTGCTGCTTCACGGTAATGTCTTTATTAGGGGTGAATTGGGACATTCAAAAACCTATACTGTACTTCTCCACTTCACGGATCAGTTGCTTGCCGCCCATCATCCAACTTTTACCATAGCAATGTTGGTGTGTCAGCTGACCTGTGGCATCTTCCAAAAAAAACATCTGTCCAGAAAATAGGCTGACGCAAGTAATGCCAGAAGCCCAAAGAGCTGAAACAAACATACTGCAAATGTGTTATTCTTCCCTACATAATAGGGAAAAATTGAGTTACCATTATTTGTTTGAATTTTTAATTTATACACCCAATCCACCACCAAAAATCTATCTATTTCTTATTTCAAATGTGGTAGAAATTTTCTTATTCCATAGTACAATGAAATCATATTACTTATTTTAAGTATAATCCAGTAATTTAGTAAGGCCATTGTGTGTTTTGGCTCTGCTCACTTGTACAGGATGTGCCTTCAACAGATAGCTATAGTTTTGGCTAAACTTCTCAAGGGCTGTAAACATCTTATCTTTCTAAGCCGAAGTTCGCAGAGAAGCTGGTGAGACATGTAGACTAACCATGCATAGGAGGGGGACACAGTGGGCTGTACAGAATGTATATAGGTCTGACCTCAACCTTCAACTGAGAGCTCTTGACCTGTCACTGCAGAGAGTGCTTGTTAACTGCTCCAGGTTTGCAAATCTTGAATAAAGCTTTACTTGTGAAAAGAATCTACAGTCTCTGTGCCTTTCCCATTAGTGATTTCCACGACAATTTGGCGACGAGGATGGGATGGCTAACTCCGTTCACTGATCGTTCCTAGGGACTTCAAGGTTAACTGTGCACAGGGACCACAACAGTGTGGTTCAGGGAGCTCACACTCCGTCTAGGCCGGAACAGAAGGGACCCGCCTCGGACCTGGCAGGGAGGGTCAGTGGATGGATACGCCATCCTGAACATAAAAAACTAAAGGGTGAGACTGAGTTTCCCACAATAACTCCATTGGGAGAAAAGGTTTTCAGACCTTTTGAGAGAACTTGTTCGGGCCCGTGGGGCCCCTCGTGGAACAGGCTGCGCAGTAAACAGTTTTTGGGAAACTGCAATTCATCGAGAATGAATATAAAATGCATGTATAGACAAGAGAATTGCTATGACATGGCATAGATGTATACATGAAAGATAACGAAAACAAAATTAAAAATATTAAAAAGAAAAATAAACAAAAAATAATAAAAAAAATTAAAAGAAATAAAAAGAAAGAGAGAAGAATTGACAAAATTGTATGGTTTGGTGACAAGTGTGAAAATAGAGATGTCTCCCTCATGAACTAAAACTTTTTTGTGTGTGTTATCACCTGTTTTGAGTACAAGTGACAGGGGAGCAGATACACCATGGGGACTGGCAGCAGTAAGAACAACGCCTGCCTGTCGGATCCACGGATCGGACCAGTAAAGATAATGGTGGATAAGTGGGGCATGGATGTCACAGGACAAGTGGTATTGTGGCACAAAGTATCTGATTTTCCATTAAAGGGAACATTTAGCTAGGCTAAGTTAAAAGGATGTAGAAGGAAGTTAGAAGAGTTTGAAAAGAGTAAGAAAGGAAAGAAAGATAAAATAAAGTGGGATAACTATGGTAAGTGGGAGAGAGAGGCCGAGAGAAGGACTGAGAGTGGGAGTAAGATGATAATGGTAAAGGAAAGTGTGACACAGGGTGATGAGAAAGTGAAGGAAAGGAATAGGAATAATGAGGATGACGAGCGTGACATTCCACCTCCTTACTGTATTCCAATCCCTGCAGCTCCTGTACCAGCACCGGTCCCGGGCCCCTCTCTATCTACAATCCAGGTGCCGCCCCTGCCACTCCTCTACCCGAAGCTGGAAAACCTTATGGTCTCCCCTACAGGGTTTACCCTGTTTACCCTCCGTCTGCCTCCATTCCCTCTTCCCCCACCGCCTTCATTCCTTCTCCTGAACCAGCTCCCATGATTACCAGGTCCGGACGATCGGCCAACTCTGACCAGACTTTCCTTCTGGCTCCATTGGTGGCTTACCCTAACCCCCAGCCATGGCCAGCCCAAGGACAGGCTGGCCATAACAAATGGATGCCTGAGGTCAACATCCAAAAGACTTGGAGACAGGATGAACTGAAGATGATAATGAAATGCTAGATCCCATCAAGGACTCGGCTGAGTTTGGGATTCACATGATCAAGTTGGTGCGCCTGTACAAGCCGTCGGGAGCAGAGATCGCACACATCACGCGTTCCAGGATGAAACAACGCTGGGCAGAAGTCCAGGAGGGGTTCAATGAGGACCTTCTCTGGTCCGCAGAGGGGGCATACCAAACTCAACTTACTCTTCTCCTGGAGAGAATAAGGACTGCCTACCCTACAGTGACTGATTAGGCTGCAATCCACTGTTGTGTACAGGGTCCTACAGAATCCCTGGAAGACTACAGAGAGGTTGGAGAAGCGTTTCAGGAAATACAGTGGCCTGACCAGCTCTGAGACCTATAATAGCCTGATAAAGGCGGCCCTGGTGCATGGCCTCCAGCCTGCTATGAGCAAAACTGTGAAACTCACTTGCATTGAGTGGGAAACAGTACCTCTACAGACTGTGACTGAACATTGTAAACATGGGACAAGGTCAGCAATTTGGCGGAAAGGGGGGAGGAACTGGTGGTTTTCGGAAGACTGGAAGAAATCAAAAGGAAGGACGAGGCCAAGGGACAGGAGGACAGGGACGGAGTGGGGACCAGACAAGAGATCAGTCATGTTACAATTGCGGTAAATATGGTCACTTTTATAGAGGGTACCCTGAACCGGAGAGACAGGAAGTTATGGGTGGCGGATGGCAGACGGGACCAACACACAATGTCACACTCACTAAACCTAAGGATGACTGAAGTGTAGCGGAGACAGCTGACAAATTTTCACAGAAGCACTTCCTTAAGAGATTTACCAATCCAAAGATACCCCTTGTGTTACCCTTCTGAACAAAGGTAAGCCCCTAAGTTTTCTAGTGGGTACTGGTGCTGCAATGTCTGTTATCATGCATGACTCCATGTTCAATTTTCCCATGTCAAATGAAACTGTGTGCACTGTAGGTGCTTCTGGTGTAGAGATGATTGAGTCCTTAAACTATGTCTTCATCTGTAGATTCATTTTATCTACATGTATCAATTCATTTTATCTACATGTCGTCCCTGCAATTTGGGGACCTCATGTGCAAATTGGGCATGAAGGTTACCTGTGAAACGGATGGTCTTTTAAGTACACAGCCACAGGAGGACTGTCAGATATTGATGCTGTCTGACATTCAGACAGGTCCAGATTGGTATTATGCATGGGATTTACGACCAGAGGCAGACCTTGTGTGCCTTGGTGAAATCTTCTCCATTGTGCGCTCTTTCTGGAAACAAAATGGCTCGGTCATGCCTGAAGCGGGATTGCATTGCACTTCTCATTTCTCCCCATTGGTTAGGGACTTAAACTATGAGAAAAGATGGCTAGTCAAACCAGGGTCTGAGACTGTGATATGCAGGAATGTATATATAGGGCCAGACCACTGTGTATTAGCGGTCCAATTAACAAGCAAACAACAATCATGGTTTGGCTTTATTGATAGGTTACCCCACATTTCAACTGCAAAGACAGATCAGGTTAACTGGGAGGATACTGGCCCCTGGCTGGAAACTGTGCTGGACGTGAATGTTTGGATTGCCATGGAAGATGGTTCTAAATTCTCCCCCACATTGCAAGTTTGGTGTGTTCCATTCTATTGGGCTGCCCCGACTCAGCGGGGTGCTCATGGTGTTGACAGATCTATGCCTCTATTGCAGATGGTCTCATTGCCAGTTGTTGATTCTCAGCTACTTGAGGGCCTTCCTGATACACTGTGGGCTAAAGATGAGCCTTTTGAGTATGGCCGGCTACTGCAGAGCCTAGCTTTCAGACTTTGCTGAAATCACACAGCCTCTGTCTGATCTCATTCATGGCCGCAAAATGGCCATGAAGGACAAAATTGCCACTGACGGACTGACTTCCCTGGATCGTCTCAAACGCTTCCTGTCTACCTCTCCCTGTTTAGGTTTACCAGATCATGCGAAGCTGTTTAACCTCTTTGTCTGTGACAAACATGGGTTAATGTCTTCTGTTTTGACACAGGACCACGGTGGGAAGCAGCGGCCAGTGGTGTACTACTCCAAGCGTTTGGATCTAGTCTCTCGGGCTCTGGTCTGTTGCCTACGGGCAGTTGCTGCAGCTACTGAGGCGGTTCTGGCTTGTGCTGACATTGTTGCCATGTGCCCTCTCACTGTTCATGTTCCACATGCTGTTCATTCTCTCATCTCACAGGATAAGACAGCACATTTGCACCCTGCTAGGTTACTGGGCCTTTGCTTGATGTCAACCATAGGATGACATCAAGTGACCTACAAAAAGAATGGCAAACAGCAGCTGGGGTGAAGTGCACAGTGAGGACGGTTCGAAACAGGCTCCTAGGGGCAGGGCTGAAGTCGTGCAAAGCTAGGAAAAAGCCCCTCATCAATGAGAAGCAAAGAAGAGCCGGGCTGAAGTTTGCAAAAGACCATAAGGATTGGACCGTAGAGGAATGTAGTAAGGTCATCTTCTCTGACCAATCAAATGTTCAGCTTTGCCCAACACCTGGTCGTCCAATGGTTAAGACGGAGACCTGGAGAGGCCTACAAGCCACAGTGTTTCGCACCCACTGTGAAATTTGGTGGAGGATCAGTGATGTTCTGGGGATGCTTCAGCAAGGCTAGAATCGGGCATATTTGTCTTTGTGAAGGATGCATGAATAAAGCCAAGTACAAGGTTATCCTGGAAGAACACCTGCTTCCTTCTGCTCTGACAATGTTCCCCAACTCTGAGAATTGGTTTTTCTAGCAGGACAATGCTCCATGCCACACAGCCAGGTCAATCAAGATGTGGATGGAGGACCACCAGATCAAGACCCGGTCATGGCCAGCCCAATCTCCGGACCTGAACCCCATTGAAAACCTCTGGAATTTGATCAAGAGGAAGATGGATGGTCACAAGCCATCAAACAAAGCCGACCTACTTGAATTTTTGTGCCAGGAGTGGCATAAAGTCATCCAACAGCAATGTGACAGACTGGTGGAGAGCATGCCAAGACGCATGTGATTAAAGATGTGATTAAATATCAGGGTTATTCCACCAAATATTGATTTCTGAACTCTTCCTAAGTTAAAACGTTAGTATTTTGTTGTTGAAAAATGAATATGAATTTGTTTTCTTTGCATTATTTGAGGTCTGAAAACAATGCATCTTTTTTTGGTTATTTTGACCAGTTGTTATTTTCTACAAATAAATATTCTACATGACAATTTTTTTTTGGGAATTTGGGGGTAATGCTGTCAGTAGTTTATAGAATAAAACAAAGCTGTTCATTTTACTCAAACACATACCTATGAATAGTAAAACCAGGGAAACTGATAATTTGGCAGTGGTCTCTTAATTTTTGCCGGACCGCGTAAGCGGAGCTGGCCAAGAAGAGCGAATGTCTCTTACTGAGTGAGTGAGTGAGTGAGTGAGTGAGTGAGTGAGTGGGTGAGTGAGTGACAGACTGACTGACTGACATACAGTAGTTACGTTATAGTAAGCCTTAACTGAAACTGTATACTGTTATATTGCGACTGTTTCTGGCATGGAAAAGTTCATCTTCAGTCTCGCTAGCAGTTGCTCAATTCTTATGATTATTCCTAGGAAGTTAGTAGATAATTGTAAGCCTACTACTGGCTAATAAGCTGTTAAAACGGCCAGTGGCAAAAGCAATACAGTTCATAGACGCTGTGGTGGAGGTAAACTTAATACGAAACGTTAGTCAGTTTAACACAATCCTCAATGGAGTCTAGCGACTGCTGAAACGTGTGATGCCGTGGCGTAGTGATTAAAGACAGTGCCTCTCATGTAGAAGACCTAAATTTGAATCTATTGAGAGCAACGACATTTATTAATTATTTCTGGTAGATTCCACGATTACTCGTCTTTTCACTTGATGAAAAAGTTAGTTATCATCGCCTTTATTGATAGTTATTGTGTAAATGTCATTCACGGATGAAAGAAAAAAGTATGTTGTTTTGCCATGAAAGAAAAAAATATATTCTTATGCCATGAAATGAAATAGCTTTGGCAGACTTGCTAGCAATTGCTCAATTTTTATGACTATTCCAGTAAGTTAGCAGATACCAGTAAAGCTTATTACTGGCTAATACGCTGTTAAAACAGCCAGTGGCAAATGCCATACATAGACGCTATTTGTGGTGGAGGTAAACTTAGTAAGAAACATTAGTCAATTTAACTGTATCAATGTCATTCATGAATGGCCAATTAACTGTTACAACGGCCAGTGGCAAAAGAGGATTTGTTCAGGATAGACACAAGAGGCTATACTGACACCCAGTGGTGTAGTGGTTAATGACACAGCCTTTCATGTGGGCGACCTGGGTTTGAATCTCGAGAGGGCAGCACTTTCTATTGCGGGCCGGCTGAACTAGGCTTGCCTGGTTTCTTGTTTCCAGAGCTGTTTATATACAGAATATATTTTTAAAAATACATTATAAAAAAATATTTAAAAAAAGGTTCAGATAGTAGTGGTTGTAGTTGTTTGTAATAGTATTTGATTGTTTTTATTTGTTTTAATATAATGTTTATAATTGGCATATGTGTTTTATAAATGTCATTATATCTCTGTCCAAATGGTGCAGATATCTAGATTTGGTTTTGATTAATTCCCTGACAGGCTTTTTTTGTCATTAATTAATTAGTTTGGAGTGTTATGTGTTTTAACTACTGTAAATCAGACTCATTCAGCTTCATTTGACTACACCAAACGTAATTGCTTGGTAGGTTTAACTACTGTGTATCTATGTGGGTACAGACACCGCTTCAAATTCTAGCCCTCTTTCCTTGTAACTACACTGTAACTGTGCGGGAACAGACACTGCTTCAAATTACAGCCCTCTTTCCATGTAACTACACTGTAACAATGTGGGATCAGACACTGCTTCAAATTACAGCCCTCTTTCCTAGTACTTACACTGTAAGTGTTCTTGGTACCGTATAAGAACTAGTTTAAGATGATGGACATACTAGGAACTTACATGGTAAGTAGGGGTGAAGTACACTAGGTATGGGAAAGAATATGCTACAACACGATGACGGGTTGAAGGTAAGTTATGGAGTATTAACTGAAAACAAATGATAATTGACCACATATTTATTTTCTTTTTATCAGGTGGTATTACGAAATAGACTAGTTTTAATGTGTATTTCCACCACAAGCTAATGGATCTTATTTGAATCTACATTTGGAAACAACACAACATTTTAGGAGATTGGCATATTAGGCAACTATCGAAATGTGAGCCAGTCACCTTTGGATATCCACATTTTAAAGTATGCCTTCTAATGTTAGAGTTTAATTGTCCTCAGCAACAGTAAAATCTGACAAACTCATATTTGTTAAGCCTATCCGTTTCATTCGTCAGCTATAATAATAATAGTAGCCTACACTGGAGCGCTTTCGATCCAGCATATTGGAGAAAAAAACTTTCATGTGGGCGCCTATTTTCGAGGAGAAGCAGTGGGGGCTAGGACACCCAACAGATAAGTGCTTGTGGCTTGATTCCTAACACATCTATAATCAAGTCATACATTTGTTATTGATGTCAACGCGGCTTTTGCTTTGGCAAGTACCGATTGCCCAAAGCGTGTGTTGGCATGGTGAAAAGTTGCGCAAAGCGGAGAAATGCAAATCTTTGCAAATATTTATTTTCTCTTAAATCCTTAATTCTGCGAGCGAACTTGCAATAAAATATTTAGTAAAGTCACATTTAAATGGTAAATTCATAAGCACGGATAAGAATGACAATTATCTACTTTCAAAATAGCTTTTTCATCACCTGTCTGTTTACTAAGTAGTTTTGGAGTATTATCGTTCTTCGTTCATTTAAGTACACATAACACCTACATTGTTCCTACATAACTACCCATTCTTACCACATACCTACATTCTTGTTACTACGTAGTTACGTGGGAACTACCCTGTAAGTAACAGGCTGTAATTTGAAGGGCTCCCCATTCTTTTTCTACAAAATTGTTCCAAGTGCCTGAGATATTCCCCATTTAAACTTTCTTACCGGTTAACATCTCATATTCGCTATAGACACTCGCAGTACTATTCTTTCCACCCTAAACCACCCTAGCTAGCTAGCTAATGCTATACTACCTGTTCAGTAAGGGAAGACGAGGAGGAGACAAGTCGTGTTATTGTTTAAACACAGTCTTGTAAATGTTTAGAGGCAGGATCCTACACAGTGCTCCTTTAAAGCTTTAGTAGGGTGGGACAATATGAGAATTTCGTGCCACGATTATCCTGGCCATGGAATGATCCCGATTTACGATTTTATCCCAATTAATAATTGGTACATTCCCAACTAAGAAATGGTTTACCCTCTAGAGGATAAGCTGCGCAACTAAATTGTAGGAGTGAAAAACTTCAGCCCATGTTGCAGTGGTTTACCTACTGTAACCACTAGGGCAATTGTATTAGCATATCTACAACACCCAAATTTAGCATTTTCACAGGTCAATGGCCAAACTTCCTCATGACTAGCGGTGGGACGATATGAGAATTTCATGCCACGATTATCCTGGCCAAAATTATCTCGATTTACAATTGTATCCTGATTAATAACAATCCCAATAACAACTCTGGTTTCTATCTCAAAACAGCTGATCAGATATTCTTCCATTACATAAATATTGTTCTTGTGCATTTAAAAAGCCATTACAATAAAATAATATCAAAGAAGGTTTTTCATAATTAACTAATACTCTAAAAACATGTAAATCTCTAAATGTATATGGTTGCCAGCTTCATTGACAATACATTGCAGAGGTTGTTTAGTGGAATTTAGAATTGCTTTATCACTTCATTGCACATCTACACATTGCACATCTGTAAACACATCTGTAACATACATTATACTTAATACAAGTACATTTTCTGCCCTCTTTTATTCACACTTCTTGTTAGATGCTAACCGCATTTCGTTGTACTGTACTTGTACTTGTTCAATGACAAAGTCGAATCTAATCTAAAAAAAAAAAACTGAGATATGCGCTCTACCAGTTAAATATAACAAGTAGTCAGGAACACTTCGGTGACTGGCAAGAGATTTTTCAAGTCAATTATCTGAGGATCAGGGGTGAAAATCGATTTAATGTCTTACCGGTACAGACCTGTGGGTGCATGCACTTCTGTGCGCATTTTATGTGCCTTATTAGGCCTATTTGATGTGTCAATTCTTTATAATAACTTTATAATTCATTATAACAGCTCCCCGTTATGTTGTGCACTTCATGTATTGTGAAGATCATGCAGATCGACAATGTTATTTTGGCCCGCGAAAATTATATTTTATTTGTCTTCTCTTGTCATTTTCAGTAGGAAAGCGTTACCAATTAGCCTACAATATAAACAAAATTATAATTAAAAAGAGATAGACGTATAATAATGCAAATCATATTCATATTTTCTATGAGTTTAACAGTTTTTTTCTGCATGCATCTCTTGTAGCTGCATGTCTTCTAGGATAAATATCATTGGTTTGTTTGAGCTCAACATTGTTTCAACAGCTTATTTTCCGCTATAACGGAATGGACAGGTATTTGCATATAGCGGGAAGTGCAGACGTGATTAGAAGCTTTTTTTGTAGACTAGTAAGTGTAGTGGTTAGACTAGTACTGTTGTAAAGGAATTGGAAAACTAGTTTATTCTTTTATATCATACAATCCCAACTCATAACGACATTTAAGAATTTATTTTCAAATTTTATTGTAATTGACAATATTCTTCTGTTTAAGCCAGCAGAGCCATTCGGCTTCATTGACCATACATTGCAGAGGATGTTTAGTGGCGTAGTACAACGTGAGGTGAGATGTGCGCTCCACTTGTAAAATAAAACCAGCAGTCAGGGAAACTTCAGCGACTGGCAGAACTTTTTCAAGTCACTCGTGAGGATTATCCCGATTTTCGATTATCCCAATTATGGAATTTGTCCACGATATAATAATTGGGAGTATTTTCCATTGCGATTAGTACTAAAATCGTCTATAGTCCCATCCCTAAGCTTTACATTGTTTTAATTGAGATTAAAACAGTATCCCTTGAATTGTTCAAACTAGAGAGACCAAACCAACTGTTTGACCTATTTAGGCCATCCCAATTAAAAAGTCTTAAAAGTTAATTGACTATGACTACATTAATTAGAGTGATTTGCATAGTTAGAGTTAATTCCCCACTTAAACATTACCTTTTGAACCTATTAAGCTATAAACCAAACCATGTTTCACTCATGTGAACAAAACTATGCAAATACCACAGATTATGTCGCATTTCCACTGGTGCTTTACCCGGGTACCAGGGCTACACCGGTTATTTATGCTAATGTTGGCTCTAGACTTTCTTGTTTCGACTATACATTTGGTACAAAGGAGGGGCTCAGGTGGGAAGGGAAGGTTAAACAATCAACGCGATTTGGTTTTCCGGTTACGAGAAATAAAAGGCGATATTTTTCTGTTAGTAAAATAAAATGAACAATAACTCCAGGCTCAATTTGTTTACAGTACAGCGTTTGAACTTGAGTAATAAAACTATTTTCTTCCTCAAACTCCAGCGACCGGCTCCTTCTCCACTTACACCTATGACACTGCAACTGTAAGCCAGTGTATTCATTATTTAGTTTAATAATTATTTTGTCAAAACTATCTACCTCTAATGGAAGGATCTGGCAGAATTCTGAGGTAATTTTGCGTTGTTATAGGTTCTGCAGGCTACGTCTCGGTCTCTGCGCTCTGTTTTTCTATTGAGTCAATGGCATCGTATCACCTTCGGTCGTTCCAACTCTTTCCGTTCTTTGTTTCCCTGTACTGCTGCTTTATTTTTCTTTATTTTATCAGGGATCTGTTTGTTAGATCGGATGAAACACATTACGAGAAGCCTTAAGGAAACAATACACACCGCTATTCGAATAGCACAACACACCGCGTTTTCACAGCACATAACGCTTCAACTCGCAAACTCGCCCTAAGTCCTAAAGTCCGGGGCTTGGCACCAAGTGAGAGCCAGGCTACGCTGCCACGGCCTAGTGGCCGACTGGCACTGGCCCGTGTCAATAGAAACAGAACAAATTCTGCACTTTAGGGTAAAACACCAGTGTTTGGCACCAGTGAAAACGAGGCATTACTTCAGGAGATTTTCGGTTAAGTATTTTGCGCTGGGAATTAATCTTTCAATGCAGTAATACCATTGTTGATCCCATTGCTCCGCCTGGTGGAAATAGTACAGCTAGTAAACTTAACGTCAGAGATACTTTGAAAACATCTATGTTTGATTTTTCTTGCACTTGCATATACTCATACTTGATTTCAGAGTAGGCAAGTGGAGCAAGTGAAATACGTGGCCTGTATACAGCCCTGTGTGACCACCCACCAGTGCCAAAATCTACCTGCATTTGGCGTTCATACAAAAATGTATTCTTGGTGTCAATATTCCAATAAAATGTCATGGGGAAAGATACTATACTGTATAGATTTTTGCACCTACTGTACACCCAGTCCTTACTAGTTTAGCCCTAACCAAGACAATGATTATCCTAGAGAACACTAACTCCATCTGCTCTCTCGTCATCTTTTGTCATGTGTTCCCTCATAGTCGGAGACAATCTTGTTGTTAGAGTGGTGGCACAGGGCTACTCATCTCTTCTCAACTGAGATTTTCTCATGCCTTTCCATCTTCTCATTTGAATTCCTTACTGTCACTTGTCCGCTCAACTTCACTTTTGTTGCCCACCCGGTGCCCTTGGAGTGTTCTGCAATAAGAATGGTACCTTGATAAGCTAATTGCTTGATGGTGGCACATCACTTTCTGTACCACACAATTTCAACCTTCTAACAAGACATCTGTGAATTTATTTTCATTATCTCCTCCTTGCCTGTTTTGAACTCTTTTGAAAAAGCCACTAGTAGTGAAGGCCATTCGAGGCTTCATTAGCATTATTTTAGCAGCAGGATATTATGCTGGCAGCACACAGATTTTCTTTATCACAATAAAAGCCATCATTGAAATATATAAGGCAATATAGTTAACAATCTAGTCTGTGAAAAAGAACAGAAAAGAATAACATTGCAATGGACATTAAACATAAAATGTACAGACTAGATTGTTAACTATATTACCTTATATATTTCAATGATAGCTTTTATTTTGAAAAAGAAAATCTGAGTTAGCGCTGCTAGCATAATATCCTGCTGCTAGAAGAACGGTAATGAGGCCTCGAATGGCCATCACTAGCCACTAGTACCCCTTAATATGACTAATGTAATGTAATATTCACTATGACTAAACATGAGCAACTCATAGATGGCACAGAGAGCTAATGTTTTCCCTGTCTAAATTCTAGTGTTTTATTGTTTTAGCCTTGTAGGTTTAAAAAAATTATTGCAAGGATTTCGATTTTTAAAGTTTTTTCTTTGTTTGCTTTTTAACTTGGAACTGAAAATGCTGCTTGGTTCGCTGTGGGCCAATATTTCACCATGGCCTTTCTCGCCATAAATAGTGTCTCCTGCCAGTCGCTGAACTCGAAGGGCAAGTGTCGGTCCTTCGACAGATTAATGAGGACAAGGAACTTATTGATTCCATGTTTGCCTTGTCAGAGGGACAATGAACCAACTTTATATCATAAAACCACCTTGTCACCAAGAGCCAATTTTACATCAGTGGACAACGACTACTTGTCCCTGGCTTAGAAGTTCAACCAGAGAACTGCCAACGGTGGGAACAGCGATTTCCCTAGAGGATCCTTAGGAGCTAAACTGAAACGACTACACCCCATCAACGCCATCTTCCGAGTCCTGGATTGCCGTCCGGGGTAGAAAATATTCTGGGAGGCGGAATCATATCAAGACGATGGAGCCATTACATCTGGGAAACAAATTCTGGGTCTTGGAAGACCTGGACAAGTCGACCGCCTCAAGCAGGCCTGAGGGACCAGCCACCTCCTCAGCAAGCCTGGTGGTTATGGCAACGATCTACCAACAACCGGCTAAGAGGCAGACCATCCGTCGCTCAGTGGTTGTAGTTGGCTTTTCCATGGTAAGAGGAGTTTCAATAAAAAAGCCAGAGACCTTCTGCTGTGTGGGTGCTCGGATCCTGGATATATCCCCCGGATAGGGCCACAGTGTCACTGGACCCCCGTCTCAGCCCCAAGGTTTTACGCTGCTATACTACTGTGCCGGGGGAGCAGGTGTCACGTATGGCGTAGTGGGGGAGAGGTAGGAACCAGGCGCAGGCACAGTGGCAGTCGATGTTATGAATTTAATTGAAAATAACACCAAGCACTTAAACACACAAAACGAAAACAAAAGGGCTGGCTATGCAGCAAAACGACACTCACCACTGAAGGGAACAAACGTAGACAAGGAACAATGACCGACAAATGAGGGGAGCAGAGGAGCAACATTTAAACACATACTAATGCCTGGATTGGGACCTGGTGTGAGTGATGATTAAAACACGACAAGTCCGGGATGTGTTCGTGGATGAAAGGAAAACCGGGAAAAGCGGGAGATGACGGGGATGTCCGTCACCTCACCGTCACAGCAGGGACAGTTCTCCTTCTCCACTGTAAATCCCTATTAATCTAAGGAATGCACTCTCTAAATTTTCCTTGTCTCATGAGGTCTTGGCCGACACCTCATGAGGTCTTGGCCCAGACCTCCAGAGTTCCAGGCTCGAAAGACTTGTTGCTGTCCCTGTCCATAGTCCTCCTGGTTGTGTTGCAGATCAAGACGATACCTGATGATTCCAGCTGCCACTCTGCTGACCCCCCCCATCCCACCCCGCATTGCCATCTGGTCATGCTTCTGACCTGGATTAGGTTTTATTGACTCTGGACACAGCCCACATGCATTTATTAATTATTATAACTTGTACTCTTAAAATGTTCACCCGGCCCAGCCAGAAGAGGACTGGTTCAACCCTTCGAGCCTGGTTCCTCTCTCGGTTTCTTCCAAAATTTCAGCCCCTCTTAGGGAGTTTTTCCTAGCAACTGTGCTTCAACAGTTGTTGCTTGCTCCTTGGGGTTTCAGGCTGGGTGTTTTGTAAAAGCACTTTGTGACAACTGCTGATGTGAAAAGGGCTTTATAAATAAATTAGATTGATTCAATTTGATATAAAAGCTATTCTTCTGTCAATTATTAGTAAGCGTAACACTGCCTCAGTGGTTGTTGTTCACGTGGGGTCAAATTACATTAAGTTGCAGCAGTCGGAGAAACTCAAAGAGGATTTGAAAAAACATATAGATACAGTGCTTGACTCTGGTAAAGATTGTATTATCTCCGGTCCACTTCCATCTCCCTGTTTTACTGACATTACTTTTTGTCGTATTTGCCAGCTTCATTTATGGCTGAAAAGATACTGTTGTGCCTTGGGCATTACTTTTATTGATAATTTTACTACTTATCTTGACCGGCCAAATCTGTTCCACCAGGATGGACTAACCATGATATTCACATCCTAACTGAAACTTGGTTATCTAAAAAACCAAATGATGCAGATATTGTCATTGAAGGTTATAATGTTTTCAGATCAGACAGGATGACAAAGGAGTGGCAATTCATCCTGAACTGCATCTCACTGTCACCTTGTTGAAATCCAGCTCTGTTCCAAATGAATTTGAATTTCTAGCTCTAGGCATAAATATGAGAAATAATTCAAAAATCACTGTGATAGGTGTATATCGGCCTCCTTCTGCTAAGAAAGGAAAACTAACCCAGCTTACTGACCTTTTAGCATCTTCTGTGTCATCTGAAATAGTGTTGGGTGATGTTACCTTTCATTGGCTAACATGATTCTGATCTCATGAAAAGTTGTATGTTGGTCTAAATTTGACCTAGCTAATTACTAAGCCAACTTGCTCCAATTTAAAAGATGATGTTAAATCTTCAATTTTTGACTATATTTTAACAAATGTACCAGAGGGATTTTTATCAAGTGGTGTGTTACCCTTAGATATTAGTGACCACTGCCCTATTGTTTGTATTAGAGATGCCAGAAATCAGAGATCCAAACAAGACGTTTTGCAAGACCTTGCCCTAAGTAGGCTTGACTGCATCTTTGCTATTCCAAATGTTGAACAGGAGTATTTCAACAATATTTTTAATGAAATCACTGATGGGCATGGCCCATATAGAAGTACATGGGTCAAAATAGCTCTAACCCGTGGTTTACTTATGATATTTCTGAGGTTTTACAAAAAAGAAAGGTGGCATGGCTAAAAGCTAGACAAATATTGGACTGGCAAAAATGTTAACATCAGAGAAACCTTTGTATTGTGTTTATACAAAAGGTAAAATCAAAATACTATGTAAATACCTTATCTGATTGTGATGGGAATCCTGCAAAATGTTGGAGAATAATCAAAACTCTAAAGAACAATTCTACTACAGTACTTCATTACCAAAACAAATAGTATTGGACTTCTGATATTTTCAAAGTTTCTCACTAAAACCCTTCAATGTTAACAATGTCCACAATGCTTTATTACCAATTGATACCAAGAAAGCAACTGGGGCTGATAAATTTGACCCAGGTCTGCTGCTAGCTGCTGCACCACAAATCTCTGAAGCAGTAACACACATTTTTAAATCTAACAATAACTACTGGGTCTATCCCTAAAGTATGGAAAACAGCCCACGTGCATCCTCTCCAAAAAGGTGATGACACCACTAACCTAGATAACTATCGTCCAATCTCAAAATTGTCCTGTCTAGCAAAAATGTTGGAGTCTCTGATAGTTAAACAGCTGCGTGCTTTCTTGGCTGAAAACTGTATCTTGAATTAATATCAACCAGGCTTTAGGGCTGGGCACAGTACCATTACAGCTCCTTCGTTGATTGTTAATTATATAGTTTAATGCACTGGATGAAAAATCTTGTGTGGTGCTGTTTATTGATTTGTCAAAGGCTTTTTATAAAGTTGATCACACCATTCTATTGAAGAAATTGCACTAATTTGGATTGGCAAGGGACACTTACTTGTGGTTTAAGAATTATCTGAGTGATAGAACCCAGGCCATTCTAAAAGATGGTATAGAGTCAAGTTTCCTAGGTGCTCAGAAAGGAGAGGCTCAGCGTTCACTTCTGGGTCCGTTGTTATTCACTCTTTATATAAATATCTGTAACACTGTGAGCAAATGTAAGTATCACTTTTATGCTAATGACAGTACTTTATGCTGTTGCTGCATCCACTACTCAAGCATTTGCAAATCTCCTATCAGATGTTTTAATCGTACAGAGATCACTTCTAGAGCTCTGTATGATCTAAAGCTGTTACTTAATGCAAGTAAAACATTTTTTTTTCTTCTAAGTGTAAAATGAATAATGCAATAATGCTTCTTTCACAGAAACAAATCGTGTCTGTCTTACAAGCATAGACTTGATATTGTTGATGCTACTTTTATGTCAGTGATTGACTATGGCGATCTCCTATATATGCATACATCTGCATTGGTGTTGAAACCTTTGGATGCAGTTTATAATGCCGCATTAAATTACATCACTGTCTCCTGTACTCTCTAGTCGGCTGGGACTCCTTGAGCTCCTGGAGGTCCAGACACTGGATGATGTTTGTCTATAAGGCTATAGCGCATAAACTGCCCAGCTATCTTGCATCAAAGTTATTTTGGAGGTCTGGCGGTTATCAAACACGATCCCAGGAGTGGTTAGTCTTGGAGATTCCGCAAGTTTATACTGAAATAGGAAAAACAGCCTTTGAATACTATCCCCCTGATGTTTTTAATGGAGACTACTTAATGGGTGTGAGATTGACGCCCAGTCCGCCTTCACATCCTCTGCCTCCAGCACACAGCGCACTTCCCGTTCCCCATGAACGCAGCTCACTCCCAGGTTCCCAATCACCTGAATATTGATCACCTGTTCACCCATCTGGTTCTCATTAGTTTTCCCTATTTAGTTCAGCTTGATGCTCCTGTTTCTTTGTGAGGTATTGCGTGTGTAACACGACATACTAAGCCATTCTTGTGAGTTTTCTTTAGTGTTTGTTTGCCTGTGTACCAGCCTTCCAGCCCGTTAATTCCTGACCCCGTTTTGAGCCTGTCTGACTTTGTACCTTTGCTAGTCTGCTCTCCAGTGTATCGAACTTTGCCTGCCTGACTACCTCCCTTTGGAATTAAAACTACGCTCTGCGGTTGAGAAACCACTCTGCCATCTGGGTCCTTGTCGTATTCTTACAATGGGTTGATTTTAAAACCACTCAACAGTATATAACAGTATATCTATTTATTTTATCTATTTATTTAGTTTTTAAGTTCAAATCGAACGGGAGAGAAACGGCAGCGATGTCGCCTCTCTGCTCATTTCTAGATGAATCAGCGAATTTAGACAAGAATACGGAAATGAAATGCAATATTGCGATACAACTTGCGATATGTTTATAGTTGTTGTGAAAGATGAATTTGACAACATTCGTCTGTGAGAAATGTCATCAGAACCTTAAAGGAACATTTAAAACAGGTGAAGGAAAGAACTGTCAAGCTGTTAAATGAACTACATGTCTTCAGTGTTTTGCGGCCTTTAAGGACATTACCCGCACCCAGGAAGCATTTGAAGCAACGATACTGACCAGACAACACCAACATACCAGGATGGACTGCTCAAGACTGTCAACAGAGGGCCCCTCAAACACAGAGCACTTTCCGCCTCTGCTGCCACTCTCGGGTTCATCCAGCTCTAATCCCTATGTGCCAGAGCCAGATTGTGTGGCCGTGCGGCATAAGGGAAGATCTAATTTGCATTCTGATTTTATTTACATTTTATGCAACCTCCCAAATTTTTTGGAAACGAGGTTGCAGTATATTGCTATAACCCTTAGTTTAGGTCTTTCCTTCAGAGAAATTGCAAAAAAAGCCAAGGTGTCATTGAGTATAGTTTGGGAAGAGGTCTGGCAGACCCACTGCCACAACAGAATCAAAAGAAAAGTTTCTGAGAGTAAACAGCTTGCGTGATAGGTGGCTCATAGGACAACAGCTTCAAGCACAGCTTAACAATGGTCAAGGTAAGCAAGTCTCAGTTTCAACTGTGAAGTTCAACAGAGAAGACTTTGAGGTGCAGGTTTCACTGGTCAATTTGCAGTAAGTAAGCCTTTGCTAAGATGGCAAAACAAGAAGAAGAGGCTGGCCTGGGCCATGAAGTACCGCCAGTGAACTATTGAAGACTGGAATAAAGTCTTATGGACTGATGAATCAAAATTTAAAATCTGTGGTTGAAACGTTTTTGTACGCCATTGAGTAGTTGAAAGGATAGTTCCTCAGAGTGTGACACCAACTGTCAAACTTGGAGGAGGAAGCGTGATGGTCTGGGGCTCTTTTGCTGGATCCAGAGTTGGCGACTTGCACAGAGTGAGTGGCAAAACGGCTCCAACAGCATTTTGCATCAACTTTTTATAAACAAAAAGTGTGTTTGGCTTATATGTATGCAAGAGCTGGCTACTTTGATGAAAATAGTGTTTACATTTTGTTAAACAAAACGATTCCATGATTCCTATTTTGTCTCCAATTGTTTATTTGTTCTATGCTTTGATTTCAGAGTACATTAAGACATTAAACTGCGTGAATTTCAATGAAAACTAGATAAATTGAGGTTTGCTAAAACTTTTGAGATTGCTTAATGTAGCATAAGTCAGTCATGCAAAAACGTCCTGACCATCTAACAGAGAATATTTGTTGGAAAAACAGTTACCAAACACATTTTAAAGACTGGATAGTGCTGGAGATTCCGAGGGCCTATTCAGAACTGGGCAAAACTGCTTTAGAAAATGTTACCCAACTCGTGGAATGCCATTCAAAGTGAACGTTAAATTTTTTAGTGCCTATAAGACATTTTAAATTTCTTATAAATTATTTATTGTCAATTGTGGTTGTTTTATTTATGTATATATATATATATATGTATGTTTTATTTCAATTTTTATGTGCCTTTATTGTTGTAATACAGAGCTGTAAAAGGGACCTTGGTCTCATTTGATGTCTCTAAATAAATAAAGGTAAATAAGTAAATAAAATAAATGTAATGCAGTGTTTTGTCTCCCTCTCTTCATCAACACCTTCCTCCGATACGTTACGCCTCCAGCGGTCGATGTCACCAGCATTTTAGTTACCACCGCCCCTACTGCTTTCATTATTCATCCCTGGTCTGGTTTTTGTCTTGTACCCGTCTTCACAACTGGTTCATATAAGTCCATTATATGTGTATATAGGTTCCTCTGACTTCCCTCTCATCGTTCTTCGTTGTTTCCATGTGGTGGGTGCATTTGTCTGTGTTCAAGATATTTCGCTACCTCTCTTTTTGGACATTTATCTGAGCACTAAATAGTGTGTTATTTTCTATTAATTATTCCCAGGCTTGACCTGTGTGTAGATTACTGCTGGTCCGCAATTACTTTTGTTTGGACTCACGCATAAAGTATTTATTCTTGAAGAAAATAAAAACATAGATTCAAGATACTGAATCCTGTGACTGGTTCTATTCCTCCTCACCATCACATACAGTGCTAAAAAGGACACTGTTCAAGAATGGTCTAACACTGTCTGAACCATGGTTTTATCAGCTGCATATTCCTCGCATATGTTCCATAGCTTCCAGGCCTAGAAATGTACTACATTTAACAAATGAGTGTTATGTCATAGTGTGAACCAGTGTGCCAACCATGTTTTACCACTTATTGCATGTGCCTCAAAACAGGATATTATGAAGAGAATGACACATCTGTTTGATCCTCAGAAATAATTCTAACAAATGTCAAACTAAATGAATATCAGTCATGGATATCCTTCAATTTTAGACTATTTAAACATCAAATTGAGGAAAAACACTGATCTGATGCACCTGGGTAGAAATCCTATTTTCTGATTTCACAAACCCCTTTTGAATTCAGCAGCCTGTCTCAGCTTGTCCACTTTTCAGAAAGATATTGTTCATTCTGTCCTCCTGTCTCAAGCCAGGAGAGGCTAGTAATTATGACCCTGTACATGCCAGTAATAAAGGACCCTGAGAAAATTGCAGGTAGTTCATTTTGTCAACTGTGCTAAGTGATGTAAGACAAAATGACTACGCGGTAGTTTTTGCCATGTGTGTTCTAAATCCAGCACTATGAGAATTAGTCAGACAAGTCTACAAGGGCTTCTATGCTGATCAATATAATAAATGACCCACAGTCTTGTTCTAACTTTCAACATTCTGCAGAAAAAGGTGTATCAGTGAAGGGGATGGATGTTTCAGTGGAAGTTGAGATTTGAGTGGTGAGGAGGGAAGTGAGATAGAAAGAAGCTGGTAGTGAAATTATGAATTGATTGAGGAAAGAGTTATGGAGGGAGTGGATGAGGAAGAGGGGAAGATAAGGGAAGATGGGGTTAAAACACTACCATTACAGATTACAGATACTTTTGAAAAAACGTATGATTACATTTGGATTACTTCAATTGAAAAAGAATAGGCGCGCGAAATAATTAGGACACGTTGTATGTTTGAGTTTATTATTTAATGTTATAAAAACATCGTTATTTGAACAAAATATGAATTGCGCCCCTCAGTTGTGTGTGTGATCATCATGCGCGCAAAGGTGGATGCGCATAACCAGTTTAGTGATGGAGAAAGCGCTAGTTTGAATTTCTTCGGTTTTGGTTGGTTGGATGGCTGGTAAAAACAGTATATCTTCGATATTAGCCGACTCATAAAATGTTATTTAGTTATCTACTCGACGCATAATTCTCCGAACAATGATAGGCAATAGGCCTACCTGGTGTTATATCTTTTTCAAGTTTCAAGGTTTATTTGTCAAATACACCGAACAACACAGCCAGGACGAGTTGCACCGAAGAACTATTACAGGAATTGTTTAATAGATTAGGCAACTATTTGTTAGATAGCTGTAACATGGCGCTGCCTTCAAGAAAAAACATTATATGGAATTTACCATGACATTTGAGGAGAAATTTGTGTTGGGAATCATCAATAAATGATGATTATTTGCATTTGACGCGGCCACATCAACTCCGTCCATACAGGTAGGCCATGTGATTCTGCTTGCTTTGCATCTCTGAAAATTGTGTTCATTGGTTATCATTGGCTGCTGACGTCATTTACTTTTAAGAGTGCAGGTTTATAATCACAGTTTATTTCTTTAATTTGCGTTTTGAAAATCCATCACTGCTGACCATAATAATCGCCGGTTAAGTTCGCGCGGGGTAAATCTTATTTCTATGCGGGTGTTCAAGATTGCAAACGTGCATTCGCGTGCCGGGGGTTTCTGCAACATTTTGACAATGTTGGTTGTGGAGCAATCATCAGACTACTGCAGATTTAGTTTATGCGTGAAAAGCTACGGATATCTTAATTTTTTTATACAACAATGTCAATACCCTTTTCGAGTAATTGCCATTTATTTTTCAACAATGTTTTGAAGCAATTAAAAACATGAATAAAACACAAATAACAGAACAGGCTTAAGCATCATTACATTTTGGGTTATGTTCAGATAAAATGTCAGATTCTGGAAGATCGAAGTTTATTGGATTATATAATGACTGCATGGAATGACTGAATATCTGACAGACCTTTAGCCAGGCCGGCCGATAGGGGGGACAAACGGGTCTGTTGTCCCGGGCCCAGGGTAGGGGGGGCCCAGAACTGACATTGGGTTGACATTAAAGGGCCCATCTAAGATTATCTCGTCCCGGGCCCAGGCAAGACTGTCAGCTGGCCTGCCTTTAGCGTGTAATGTAGAGATGTAGCCCAATCATATTCAAGTAAAAAGCAATGGTTTAGAAACCCTTTTCCGAAGGCACTGTAGCCCACACAACCCATAAGTTAAAATGCAAATTACGTTTTTGGCCAGCTATGTAAACTCTAACATTGATTGATCCCGCAATAGGTGTTCCCCAGTGAGCAATCGATGGCGGGCCGCCGGCGTTTTGCTGTCCTACAGCCAGCTTTTGCTGCTTTTCTCCTGATCTCAATTTGCATAAGCTAATTTGCATCTCAGGCGGCTTTCCAGCAGCGGCCTGACTGCTTTACGCTGGCGGCTAGCCGCCGAAGAGAGGGCGTGCGCTGTGATCTGCTGTATCTGCTTGTGTTGCCATTTTCTTCCAGCAAAGATGTTACTGTACCCATTTTATTCTTGTACTGATTATTTGTATTAACTTTATTTTAATATTGTTAAATCTTAGTGTATAGAATTTTGGTCAACATTGGTAGTTTATAAATAAAATAGACTTTTACTTTTGCACTATTGCTTGTGTAAAGGACCTTTGTGTAGACATGTACAGTTAACACATAGAAACAGCCGTCTCTCGCCATTGCTTACCATAATTTTTTTCCCAAACTAATGGCCATTACCAGCTCAACTACTCGCCTATAGCCTCCATTTTAACCGCTTCATGGGGGACAGTTCTTTACTGTGTTTAAACACCGCCGTGTCCGTAGATGGCGCTGTAGCGAATGTGAAATGTACTTAAGGCAAGACAATCGCCATTTTGGACAATCGCCACATTCTAGGAATGTGAAAAAGAACTAAGTCATTAAAATGATCCAGTTAAGTCTCATTCAGGAAAAGGAACAACTCTTTTTCAAAGGGTGTAAGGTATAAGCTATATGCTCTGAATTGGACAATACAACATGTGGATTATGACATTGTTTTACTACAATTTGACGAAGATCAAGATTTTTTTGGACATCGGACTGAAAATTATTGAACGCCGAGTCACCTACATAGCTATGGTGAGTTCTGTTCTGCGTTATTATAAATAGCTAATTGTTGTTAGGTTACTGAGTAAGAACGTAATGACTGTTTTGTATTAAACAATGACTGTTTGAAATATTCTATTAACATTCGAATTCTTTAGTAAAAGTCAATGGTAGCTGAACGCAAGCTCTAAACCATTTGCGGGAAAACAAGTTATAGAAACTGAGCTTGAAAAAAACAGCGTTGGCCTGAGATGAAATACCTACAGTAGCCCTCGTGTTTCTTCGTGTGTCCACAAGTTTAGTTGCTTACTATTTTTTGTTTCTTCGTTTATCCTCAAGTTCGGATGTTTTGTGCTTCTTCGCAAATCAACAGTTGAACAGGTATGGTAACATCGTTAGCTAACTTTATCTAAATCGTTAGTGTATCAACAAGTTAGTGTATCAACAAGTTATAATATATGTGCTTATTCTTTGTAACTTTTATCAACTGATTCGTAACGTTAGCTAAATCGTGTTACTTTGTGTAACGATGTGGATAACGTTACTTTTGGCAGTAACATTTAGCTAGACTAGCTAAACCTGCACTTGTTACAATTCTTTACTGGGGTGTCTTGTGTGTCTTTGTGTATCCACATTGTTCTTAGCTAGCCTGTGTGTGTCTTATGCTGCCGATTTTTTAAACCTCTTTTCTAAACATTGCTTTCAGGTCATGACGTCTGTAGTTTTGTTCCCGGAGGAGGATGACTGTGTGGCAGTAGTTCCACGCCTGTGGCTCAAAGGGGGACTTTGCTACTGGCTACCACACAGCATCACCAGTAGGAAGTCCTTCAGCCACGACAAGTTTTCCAGAAGTTGTTCACCTCCTGAAGACACCTGGGAGGCTGTCCCTTATAATCTCATCAAGCATGCAGGTGAATTTTAAAACGTAATAACACTTTGAAACTTGGAATGAAAATGTTTTGCAGGGTAAATGCTTACAAAACCTTAACTTTTCCTAGACACGTGAGGGACCGGACGTGTGTATCGCCAGAGGAAAATCATTCCAGAGGAAAATCATTCCAGCGTGGGCCCCTACCACCCCAAGGCAGCACAACTACACCACAACACCCTGTGGATTGCAGCCCTGGAGGTATGTGAATTATATGTTGATCTTGTAATTGCTGCAGTGTTTACTTGGTTTCACCATATTTATCTGTTCACCAACTTTTATGTTTATTTTTAGGATGGAGCAAGCACAGTACTCCAAGGCACCAGAGAGGTACTCCACGCCACCATGTGAAGGACTGCTACACAGGTATGTGTGGGTTCATTCACTTAACCCAGATGCCTAACTTGTTATTAAAGCATGTTGCTTCCAATTTTATTTGCCAATTTCAATTTATTTTGAAGGGCAAGAAGGCAGAAGTTGGGGGAAGTTTTAGCTCTGCACATGAAGGTAAGAATGAACATTTTGGCGGACACTGCGATTTGAGTTCTGATTGGAAAATAACCAGATATTTAGGACTGAATAATTAACTGTCTGTCTTTACTTTCAGAACATTTGGAGAAGATCAAGCGGCTGACTGAAGAGAAGGTCGAGCTGAGGGCACAGCTGGCTCTACAATCAGGTAAAAACAAGATGATAGTTACGCTAGCATCATGTCTTCATGAAACTGCATTTGTCTGAACGTGTGCCCTTTACTAAAATGCAATACTGTACAGCCTTTCTAAAATTACATGTATATGGCAGTTTTGTTTATTTCACTATTAAACTATTGTCATTTCATTGTGCTTTTTAGCTTCTGATAAACGTCTGACTGAAGAGAATGTCAAGCTGAGGGCACAGCTGGCTCTACAATCAGGTAAAAACAAGATTATATTTGCACTGGCATGTTGTCCTCATGAAACATTTCATTTGTCTAGAATGTCATGCAGTTCTCTAAATCATGTCAGACCATTTAAGTACAATATCTGATCACTGTATTACAGGAGCCATAAGGAAGAATCCTTCCAACCGGGATGCCACTGACGAGGCTGTCCAGAACCAGGTACCAGAAAGGGGCAGATGACCGTGCAGGTGGGAGAAGACGTCACGGCGGTACAAGGGACCTGCCGTGAATATGAATGACATCTCCAGCACAACCAATATTGCTGCTAATCTACAGTACTCTATTTTTTTTTTTTAAACTGCTGCTATGTACAGTGTTATATATATGATCGCATTATCCTCTTAATATATTTAAAGCTGTGTGTGAATGTTCTTAATTCTGACTGTAATTGTAGTGTGCTATGCCACCATTCATAAGCTTATTGCACTGATGTAGCTATAATATTCAATAACTATCGATTGCTGCTAGGTCACACTTATGTATATTACTGCCATTCTAGCCCTTGTTTATTATGTTTATTTTGTACATTTTCACATTCAAATATTGTAATTTTACTATATCTGTTGCTGGACACGTTTTCTTGCACTATTTGATTTAAAAATTTTTTTATTTCAATTCATTTGCATATGTTTATTTTGTATGCTTGCTGTATAATGCATGATTTTTTTGTATGCATCTTGCACTATTTGAAATAAATTGTTTAGATTTTATTCAGTTCGTTGTCATTTGTGATATGAACAAAATTATTGTAAAGGATTATTATAAATAAAACCTAATATTGGGGCGTGAGGCATCCCGCTAGGTTTAGTGCATAAAAGCGGCTAGCCGCTGATCAGGGTATTGTTGGAAGGCATTGTGATGAAAGCGGCCCACCAGTGGCCCGACTGCGACGCGCGCTGTAAAAAAAAAAAAGCGGCTAGCGGCGCGCTGGCCGGACGCTTTGCAGAAACGCTCGGCGGCCGCAGCAGCAGAAAGCTAGCGGGCCGCCGGTGGGGCACTGGCGTGTTGCTTGCTGGGTCAGTTGGTTATAGGCTATTCCTATTTGTTTTCCAATGCCTCTTAATATGAAAGTAATCTAAAAGTAATTCAAAGTCATCAGATTACTGAGTTTGAGTAATCAAAAAGTTACATTACTGATTACAAATGTGGACAGGTAACTTGTAACTGTAACGGATTACATTTAAAAACTAACCTACCCAACCCTGTCCATATAGAGATGGTGTGCTTTACCAAAAAGCCTTAATTGCAACTCATCTGTCTAAAGGACATTTTCCCAGGACTGCAGAATGTTCAAACTGGCTGATTGAGTGAATTAAATATTGCAGGCACCTGTAATTCACCACATGTGAGTCCTAATTAAATAGTAGGAGATTCTCCTGCTTAAAATTTTAATTATTTCTAAACACTTCTAATATTATCTGGGCCATTTAAGGATTTCTTTTTAGAAAGAGGTAAGATTTAACAATTTTTTTTGGTTAAGTTCAAATGCAACCAGAATTCTGATAGAAATGGCAGAGGGGATATGCCCTTGGACAGTTAAGCTGATGCTGATAAACAGGTTGTTGAAATGAGTGCCAAGGGAAGAACTAAGATAGTTTTCTTTTTTTTGCTTGAGGAATCAATGTGGCAATTGAGCTGTGATTCTATCACCTGGAAGGTGGGGCTTTTATGTCAATTTGGGGTTAAAGGTGAAAGGGAAAATGATCATAGGCAAAGTATCAGTCAAGTTCATCAGAAAAGTTCTAAATCAAATACATATTGTAAAAACTGTTGTGATTAACTGAACCAAAATCTATTTCTTCAGGCTTTTTTATTTATTGGAAGATATCTTTGTTGAAAGATAAAGGAGAGAGATTTTGATGAAAGACCAGTAGGCCAGATTCAACCCCATTGGGACATATCGCGACACACACCACACCATTGTTACATCCACCCCACCTCAATAAAAATGTATTTTAATATGTTTTTATTGGTAGAAACAGATGCAGTCTTCAGGAAATATTTGTGCAGAAAAGTAGCATCAATGTACGCTTGCTAAAGGTCTGCAATTAGCCTACGTAAGTGTTAACTTAATTGTTGTAATCAACAGCTATATTTCCAGTCAAATAATTGTATTTCAGTTTAAATAATTACCATTAACGAAAAGGAAGAGATTCATGTGTGTAGACCTATAATTAAATATACATTCTCAGAAATAACAGTTAATCAAGCACAGCAACATAGACTCAGACACAGCAACATAGCAATCCATGAATAGGATTATAGTAGACAATATTCCGATTTGAATGTTTTATTCTGGCCATATAAGGATAGACGCAGGCTTGAATAACAGCAGTTTCAGGCGGGTGTCGACGCTCTCACAGATGCCTCCTTGTGGCCATTCTTATTTATTTTTTAATGTTTTTGTCCATGCCGCACATCACTGAAACTTGCCGCAGTATAACGAGGAATACCGCGGCATGCCTCGTCGCGGACTGCCCCATTGGCGCTGGAATTAAAGAGCAACATGTGTACTAACATGTCAATGCGACTTTTACCCCATAACCCCTCCCATTTCCCCCCTTCATTTTCAACCCCCCCATGTTACGTATATTAATTAAAATCAAATACAATTTGGGACACACTACTAAAAACAGCAATGTAAAAAGTGCAAATAATTAAAGTGCAAATAGTTGGTACTTTTATTCACCAAAGAGGCATTCAACTGAACAAAGTATAGTCAAGACGTTACTGATGTAAAAAACGGCACCATCACTATTTGAAAAATACATATTTGAAAATCTAGACAGGCCCCATTTCCAGCACCTATCACTCCAATACCTTACCCTTGAGTAATCATGCTAAATGGCTAATTTGGTACTTGAAAATCACTTCCCATTATATCAAACACAGCTGAAAGCTATTTGGTTTGTTAAATTAATCTTAACATTGTCTTTGTGTTTGTTTCCCATCCCATCTAGTCACAATCCCCACATATACAGTGAGGGAAAAAATTATTTGATCCCCTGCTGATTTTGTACGTTTGCCCACTGACAAAGAAATGATCAGTCTATCATTTTAATGGTAGGTTTATTTGAACAGTGAGAGACAGAATAACAACAAAAAAATCCAGAAAAACGCATGTCAAAAATGTTATAAATTGATTTGTATTTTAATGAGTGAAATAAATATTTGACCCCTCTGCAAAACATGACTTAGTACTTGGTGGCAAAACCCTTGCTGACAATCACAGAGGTCAGACGTTTCTTGTAGTTGGCCACCAGGTTTGCACACATCTCTGGAGGGAGAGATGTAGTTTCTTTGTCATCAAACACATGACAAAGAAAAGAAAAGTAACAGACATTTTCTCAATAGAGAGAAGGTGCTGTGATGCAATATATTTTTAAGTTAAAGCTAAACTTGCTTTCCCTTTTGTCAGAGCATTTCACAACAACTTCATAGTCTTTGCACTCAAGACAACGGTTCTCTGCAGCTATTCAAGAACGATGTAAGAAATCAGACTGGAACACAGCCAATACTTCCGAACACGCAGGGGGTTGTAGGACCTGGTACACCCCTGTACGGGTGTTTGGTTTCCCCCAACTACTCCCACACCCGGATGGTTAGGTCAAGCCGTTTGCTGGCTGAGGTGTGGACTGTGATGTTGGATCTTGGTCAATGGAGGTCAGATTAAGAGGTGATGAAGTATAGAGTGCAGTCTTAACTTTTTGATATCAAACTCCAGGTGCAATTGCTACTTATCACTCCACTGCACATTATCACAGACCAATAAACTGCTTTTGGAGACTCTTGAAAGACTGCCCAATAACTCCGTTTGGTCTCCAGCATGAAGACTGAATTTTAGGGAAAATAAATGGAAAACCACAGTGATTGGCAACCACAATCAATAGAATTCCCAAATAGAGAGCCACCACTGTCAATAGAATAAAAAAGCATGCTTTGAACCATGTCATGCAATGCGTCGTGTGTCTGTGATTCATGAGGTGGTATTTCTGTAGCTTATACAAAACTCCACGAGCGGCTGTTCTTTCCTGAAGACAAAGCGCAAGAAAAGAGATTGGAAAAGGGATGTTTGTGTTCCTGATTGACTGACATAATTGTTGCGAGTGCTAGGGCAAATTTTAAAGGCGTGTGCGTGCTAGGGCAAGTTTTTTATCATAATTTCAATATTATAGAGGCCACTGTGACGCAAGTCCTTGTCATTTTTCCAATATTTTTAAAATCAGCTAGCAAAAATTAGTTTTTTGGCTCACCTTGACAGAAACAGGATCAGATAGCATGACTGAATTTAAGTTAATGTAATTAGGTGTACGGTAATAAGCTGTGTAACTAGGTAGCAGAATGCAGTGACAGTGGTTTGCAGGAAGGAAATTGGCATTGGATAGGCATGGCGTTATACTAAGAGTATGTGTAAGAATAATATAGTGTCAGTACAAATTAAGCATGATAGTGACCCGATAATGTGCCAGGTGTGTAGGTTCGGACTATATTGTGATCTTTTTGTGCAAGTGCTGTGCAAGTACTCACGCATACAGAACAGGGATACAATTACCAGATACAAAATTTGTATCAAACTGTACCTGGACGGACTGGCAAATCACATTGACGTGGCAACTGTCTTACTATGACATCATCCTGACAGATTAAAAAAGGATCCTTCTCATTCCCGATAAAGTCAATCAATATCAGCCAGTTTGAGCCCCAATGGCACTCTAATCTCTTTATAGTAAATTAGTGTTGCCAGTTCAGCCTGGAAACCCAAGTGGTAATTGGAAAGGGATGCATCAGCGGACGTCGGATTGCTCCTATCACAATATCAGATTTTATGCCTGTCTATTTAATCGTCAGGTTACTCACTCAGTCTGATATGCTGATAGTCGTACTTGCATGTAGGTGCAAATCCACCCACCACCCCTGTCTCCACCTGTTTAGTTCTGTCTTTCCTTCTGTGCGGAATCGGTACTATTAATAATATTACGGTGATGTTATGTTTGTAGTATTGTATACACAGTCATCTGATGGCAATAACTTAACCCAGAAGACCAGAACCTAAGGCCAAGACATTGCATGTACATTGCTGTGCATAAGTTCTCCAGTAAATGGTTAAATTAATAAGTGGCGTTATCTGTTAATGGTCTGGTCACTGTGTAGTGAATATGGTGTCCTTAGGGAGCCACACCCATATCTCTACTCACTTTGGGAACTTGTACACATAGACCACTCAACAATCTCCACTGATGAACTTTCACACGTTTATTGTGATCTAAATAACATAACACACAGTTCAGTATAATAGTTAAGAGCTAAAAGTTAGACATCACTGCCACCCTCTGAGGTATGATGAGTCATACTGGCAGTCCCATTTATGAAAATAAATTATTTTATATTGTCAGTGGGTCCTGCATGGAACGGGTGTACCCATCCGACCTCTACTGAGCCCTAAATACTGCAGAGTTGCAGAACGGCTACTCCTGTAAGTCCCTCCCCTGCCCCAGTGGTGTGGCTGCATCAGAAATCACACCCTAGTACCTATCTAGAGGAGTACTTATGACCAGCACTTCTGGTAATAAGTAACATAGGGAATGGGATGCTTTTTAGGATGCAATCTTTGTCTAGCTGAGTTCAGATGGGAGAGGATTTTTTCACTGCAGACTCAATCATTACCCAAAAGGAGGGCCTAACAAACACTAATGTTCAGCAAGAAAGTACAAAGTAATAAATACGTCATTTAAGACTATTTTGAACTTAATATCTGAAAAGGCTTTGTGAGCCTTAAAAAGAATGTAGACCAAATCCTCACTGGCAGAGCAGGGTGGCATGACCAATCAGAGCTTTTCTGAGAAATAATTTCTGCTGCCTAATGTAACAAGTGTGCAGCGGGTAAAAGAACCAGAAATGCATGCAAGCACAATCACTTATTCTAGCGGTGTAACTGGGAAGCTTTGATAAGTCAACTTGTGAACGCGAATGAATATATTCCAAATCTAAATAAAAGGCTGTGTAATGAATGAGTCAAAGCAGAGGTAGGCTGGTTTCAGACACGGAGCATTTGTGGATTTATTGGAGAATACGAATACCAGACAAGGGCAGGGCAAAAGGCACAGTCAAACAGGCAAGGGTCAAAACCGAAGGTCCAAACAACAAGAGGCAACCCATATGCAGAATCACAAAGCTAGGACGGAGACGAAAAAAAAAACAAGGCTTAGGTCGAACACGGCAAATCTATTCAATCGTAATACTCAGTAGTGGTGAAAACCAAAGGCTCAGTACGAATGGCAAAAGTCAAACAATACCTCACAAAGGGCGAACAAAACAGAACTGAACGAAATAGACATAAGGAGGAACAGGCGAACAGAAATCACAGGTGAAACTCATAACACTAATATAGGAGAAGGCTACGTTTAAAACTCCTGAAAACAAGGTGACAAAAAGCGCACTAAAACAGTACAACCCCATTGAAAAAACAAGGAGGTAAGAATACAAAAATACCCGAATACACATAAGAATGGTCAAAACAAAACAAGCACAACCCCAGATGTTACAGCCTGTGTTGTACGGAAGCGTATAGTTAGCTTAATTCAAATGTTAATGCAATCCCACATTGCATTTTCATTTTCCACTTTTGCCTGTGTTATTTCAGTCAATATGAAAATTAAAATGCAATCATGTGATTTGCATTTAAATTTTCATGTACTGGTATGCACATTCACTGTCAAAATTCAAATGTTAATGAAAAGCCATTTGGCATTTCATTTTCAAAGTCATGCCCCACTTAGTGGTGAACAAAATTCAAATGTTAATTCAAACGTGAAAAGTGAGAAACAGCGCCATCCTTTGCAATTGCATTTCCATGCTCTAACGCTGTTTTCCTAACTACGATTGCATTTTCATGTTCTTCCGCCCTGTCAGTCATTCTCTGAAGGCGGGACACTGATTAACGCCAACCAGAAATATGTAGGCTACAATCATGAATGTATGGGTACAATGCGGTACAATAGCAACAGGGATGGCACGTTGCAACAGGGCTGGCAAGTAATGTTGGATTTCACAGATCGTATTGAAAGCAATTTGATTTCCTGGTCAGATGCTCATGTCAGAATAGAAATGATAATTGAAAATGTAGCTGAATTCTCTGCGATCACTAATAATGATATTGACCCATATCATTGGGTCAGTATCATTATTAGTGTTCGCAAATTTAGCAGCTCAAATACACACGGCAGTTGGCCAAGCAGCAGAGAATCTGACAGTAACCGAAGTGTTGCTAGACCGAGAGAGTAATACTATGGCATTTGACAGCACAGATAAACTGTACCTCTTCACATACCGCCATAACCCAAGAAAGAAAACACACTGTACATTCAGGATCATAGATGGACAAATGGGGCTTCTGATCTGACAGGACCATGGGAAATATCAGTGAGGTGAGAAGGCATTGTAAGTACTGGAACTATCCTGCCCCATCACCCCTGACAGTGAATAAGAACTGGGCCACCTGTAAGAACCAGCCCATCTCCAACCCAGGCTACATGTAAACATCTTTGTGTTTATGTAATGAATGTTTCCCCTGTTGCCTTATGTCACTTGTCTAAGTTACTCATATCCTGCAGCCAAATGGCATCCTATTCTCTTATAGTGAATGCAGAGAATAGGGTGCCACTAGGTGCTTATGCACACTGTATATTTTATTGAACTCACTTGTAACTTCTAGAAAGAGATCATTTGACTGTATGTTTGGTCTTGTATAGTAGAGGGGAGAAGTGTTCTACAGTTCATCAAGTCTGTTTATAAATAATCTAAAGATAGAAATCAGTCCAGAAGCTATACTGTATATTTGATCCATACTTTACTTGTAAATGTAAACATTCAGTTCATTGACATAATACAATAAAGTCCACCACAAAATCCACTTAAAGAAACAGGAGAACAAATGCAGTATGAGAGACCATATGAGCAGTGACTCTTTCTATAAAACAAACAGGGCTCTGTTTTTAAGTCCAGATTTCAGTCCTCACAACTTTTCCAGCAATGATTTTACCAATGAGAAAGCTTTCCTGGTCACCATTTGTATTTATTTTTTGATATAATTTTTTATGCTTCATTGGACAGGAAAGTGGTGAAAGAAAGTGTTTTTGCTGATAGAGCCATAGGTTGAAATCGAACCCACACTGCAGCAATACATGTACACAAGAAGCCACCCTAGGCCATAAGTCTCCATTGACATTTGCTTTGTGCCAAATGGCTTGAATGTTGCATTGGGGCCATTTGTGTAATGCCTGGACTATAATGTAGGGGGAAAACTAATTTCATTGCTGATTGATGCAGCAGTTTTAGACACTACTTCATAGAGTCAAGGTACCACAATTTTCATTTAAAGATCATAATTGGGCTGGCTGTGTAAACAAATAAAAATAGGATCTATTGAAGACTATATTTATGCATGTATGTGTGCAAGTGTAGCAGATATGCATTTAATCTATATGACATTACTGTGTAAAATAATGTGTATGGCTGTCTCTTCATAGTCATGTGTTTGTGTGTCTTGATACTATTTAAGAGCACAAGGTCATGTTTCATGAAACTGATCATGGACAAGAACTGAAAGAGAGGCTCTGCATACTGCACTTGTCAATGGTCCAAACACTGCCCAGTGATTCAACATGCAAACATATTCTTTACTTTCACTGCTATAAAATAATCCCTATTTTGCATTTCAAACTCAAAGCCAGAGTCTTTAATAAGTAGTGTTTTCCAGTGGACTTGTTCACTGGAAAACAAAAACAGCTGGTTGAAAATACATTGGTTTAACATTCGCTACATTAATTATAAGTCCAATTTCATTGCCATAAAGTCATAAAATATAACAAGTCTTACATGAATGTCATGTTGGACTGTGAACATAAATTGTTTTGAAATACATTTGGACAAAATTTAAATGTATTTATTCATTGACATACATTTCAGAATAAAAGGTGAAATACATTTTGATACCTGAAATGTAATCTGAATAAAGTTAAATGTATGTATACATTTTTAAATACATTTCACAATAAAAGGTGAAATACATTTTCATACCTGAAATTTATTTTGAATAAAGTTAAATGTATTCAACATATATTCATCATTCATTCTACATGCATTTTGCATTGCAAAAATATATTTATTTTCTGTATGGGAAACAACAGTGACACCCGAAACAATATCAGAATCACAGCACCTGTAACAGCCGGGTTGTTGTATTTCCATATTCAGTGTTTTTAGGTTGCAGTCATTCTATTTCTATATTCAGTGTTGTGTCATGCCTTGTGTTCATTGGTTTCACTTGTGTTAAGTTTAGTCTTCTCACCGGTGACATGTGTTCCCCAAATCACCCCCCTGTTTAGTCTCCCTAGTTCTTTGTTTGTTTGTCAGTCATTGTTGTATGTTATGTTTAGTTTCCTGTCGAGTCCCGTTAAGCCTTGTCATGTTATAGTAAGTCTTTTCATTAAAATCTGTGATTACAGTTACTTTGCATTTGTGTCCTGCCACTCTGTGAATTGTGACCGCACCTGGAAAAATGAATACACTATCAAGACCAAATACTTTGCATGATCCAATTGCCTCAAACCTCTTCCACAAGCCACTGTGATAAGTACATACGAGGTTAAGATATCAATGATTAGCTGTTCTCAGTGGAAGTAAACTGTAAATCTGAGTGATTTTCATTAAAATCCACTTGAGAAATAAATTATTTTCTGTTTTTAAATAGAGACCTACAAAATAAAGCATTTGTCATACTTTCTTTTAAACAAATCATAACACTCCGAGGCTAGGGTCCAAATGCTGTGGTTCCAAATGGAGGTATGACAAGGGTAGACACAGGAGAATCTGTCAGGAGGTCCTCTGGGAGCTGATTGGTTAGTAGATTAATCTGATTAAGCCAATGCAGACAGTTTCTCTCTGTCTTTCTTTTTGTTAATGAAGGACAAGTATGACTTGTTTGTTTCCCAGACACATGGTTCCAAAGTGTAATTAGAAATGGCGTGCTGACCGTTAATCTATGCTGGGGGTTCCCTTCAGATTTAAGCAATTCACCACCAACAGAAAGTCACATTACAGGACTACTGTATCATTTATTGTAGGATGCCTGCAGTTGAATTAAGTGTTCTGTGGATGTATCACAAAATGTAGCAGGTTGCTGTGCCCAGTCCTCCGCCTCCTCTAAGAGTACATCCCAAATGGTGGCCTACTGATTTATCTACTTTCATCAAGTGGTGCACCTGGGAATTGGATGCCATTTGTTACATGCACTTTCATCTGCTTAAATAAGAGTGCTCTCATTTCATACAGTAATATCTGGTAACTATTCCTCCTGAGATACGCAGTCAGCGCATTTTACAACTTTTGCAGGAGGACTGAGCTGCTCTATCTGTAAAAACAAATTGGTCTGGTATTTTTAAAAATCACTTTCACCCCCATTGGGATAAAGGGGAGGATATGAACAACAGGCAAGACCACAGGAGAAATCCATGTGTTTCACTTCAATTTGTTCCTTGCTTAGATGTAAACAACATTTTCAAGTCTACATAAACGTTACAATGAAAGTTAGGCTATGTATTAAATAGTATACTGACAGCTTTCATCAACGTTAAAGAATTTGGTGAGCACCTACATCTAAATAACTCACTAAGATGTATTAATGAAACATTACAACAGAGTCAGAGATCAATTCCATTTAACATCCAGTCAAATTAGCAAACCAAAATTCCACTTCCAATTTGAAATGTTTCTCATTAAAAATGTTTCTCATCAAAACTCATAGGTCATTTGAGTTTTGAGGGAACTTCCTGAAATGTTACTACTGCCACCATTCACCTCACACACAGAAGGGCCTGCAGTGTAGTGCCTGCATTGTGATTACTGGAGATTATGAGCATAAAAGAATTATTTGCAAAGGCTGAAAATACAAAACCTCTGCTTCTGTTGACAGCAGCTTGCGGCGGAACAGCTTAGTACTAATTTGATGAGGAACATTACAGCAGGTATATTACAGCAGGATATATAGCATATTACCCTGCTAGCAGTCCTGAAATGCACCACATCTGTGCCAATCAATGTGGAACCACTTAACACCAGTCTGCTAGTCGCGTTTTACGACACGCATGCACATAAACACACACACGCACATGTATGGGAGAAACAGACAAATACAAGCACACACGCCCCCTTCCCAACCCACCCAGTACCTCACGCACCCTGAGACCCAGACGTGATTACCGCTCATGAATCATTAATGCCGTATACGTAAGCCACTCAGGGACTTTACCTTTATATTTCTCCCTGACGTTCTCATATGCCTGCACATAGTCCTGCTCCTCAGCATGGGCTGGTCGGCTGGCTGGATCATACATGGACATGGCCCCTGTCTGCCACTGTAGTTGGTTCAGGTCACCCTCTCTCTCCTCTCTGGCTTCTCTGATACTTAACTTTTCCCCCTCCACAGGTTTTCTCCCCTGTTGGCTGTATGGTCAATTCTCAAAAGTACTTCAGGGGTCCACGTTTCTTCCTCTCACTCACATACACTCTGACACAGCCTTCTCTATTCTCTGCAACGCTGTGGATTTCATTCCAGACCACCGCCACTAGCACCAGCACTCCCCACCTCTCTTCGCTTGAGAAATACCGACACACACAACAGGCCCTCCTCTTAAAGGCACAGGGTCAGACACTGAGATTAATACTGGAGCAGAGAGAGATGCGGTGTCATTGACACAATCAGTGTAGTCTAAAACGCCTCCCAAGTAGACCCACAGTTACCTCAATGAGACACAAATGACCAAGCCACATGGGGTGAAGCGAATTCCTCTGACACCAAGAAAACAGAGGCATTACAACTTCCTATCCACATGCAGTGTGAACACCCAACCCCTACAGGTATTCCTAGAATTCGATGTGACTTATAAATATTGATGCCCAAGAGAGAATCACACCATTTAGAAGGGGAAGTTATAAGCTGTTCTATTGAGTACTACAGATATAAACGAAGAGTGTTTTATTTCAAAACTGGAGCCACAAGTAAAGCAGCAGTTGGCTACAGTAATTATTCACGTGATATGCAAAACAATAAATGTTTTGTCTATGTGCATGATTGAAGAGGTTATGAACTTATAATGCCATTTTATTTGAAAAAGTTTAATTTTCTTTTCAGTTTTAACATGTTGGAAAATGCAAACATGAACTTGATTCTAAACAAGACTCAAGAAATTTGTACAACTGCCACTGTTTGATGGCAAGATATGCTGCATCATCAATGGAGTCTTCTTGGAAGGAAAATGTGGTTGGAAAGCATTTTAGTTGACTTATTCAGGAAAAGAGAGAGTGCACTACCATTAAAGTACCACAGGACAACATGGTAACAGTATGACAGAACAATATTCTTCCAGTAGAACATGAATGTACTTTAACGTACATGTGGATGTATGTGTGTGTGGGTGGGTGCATGCACAAATGCATGTGTGCACATATGTTCTAAGTGAAGGGTATGTAAACACATATGGATGTAATGAGAGTCTGTCTGCTTCCTGACAGACTTCATTCAGTACGGAGATTAGCAGAGGAAGTCCACAAAAGCACAGGGGAAGTCTACACCAAGTTGAAACATTAGTAAACAATTCCCAAATTACACAATTTCACACACTAATATACATTACTCACATATAGTTTGGACTGATTGCAAAATGATTATCATGTCTGGTATGTGAAAATAACTCAACATTAAGATTCACTAACCCTGTGCATAGCAAGGAAACTAGCTGGAGGACAAGTAGCCTGGGACCTAGATAGACTAGGTCATGACACAATATGTAGCACCAAAATGGCCTTCCACCAGGCTCCATCTCTGATCGAACAGCCACAATGAGGTTGTCACCAAACTGACACCGCTTTTTCATCTCTGGTCACCACCACGAGTTCATCTCTTACAGATGTCTGACTTTTGTCTCCCTTTGCAAGGGTGCATGCATTTGGCTACCATGTCTGGACTAAATATGCAATCCCTTCAATGCCTTAATCATTTTTAACCTACAGCAATAGTTTCAGAGCACTGTGGTTCTTCTGTCCAGTATTAAAACATAAAAATTTGGAGAGATAAACAAAACATTTTGAGGACACAATCCTCATTGTTTAATGACTGTTGCCATCTTTTCATTCTAATGTGTTTGGTAACACTTCTCTTGATTGAAATCTTGCTGGCAGGATGAATGTTAACAGGAAGGAAATGCTTCACATGCATTCACGTGCACAAGCTACTAGGGTTATGTTATTCGTTCATTAGCTGGACATGGACCCTGCATAACATTGGGGAATGTATATTGGGGAATGTTGTATAAAACCATTTAGACTTGTCTGCGTCAGAGGTAAATTATCTCATTACTTGTAAATTACTTGTACATTCAATGTTTATTTGATCACTCTTGCTGCTGAAAATAGGACTCCACCACAGGAAATACAGATGAGTTTTGTAAATGTACTGAAAACCTGCACTAATGTGTGGTAATACAACAATGTGAACTAAACATTCCAATCCTGTCGTTGCAGGATTATTTTTCCTGTGACAACACTGGTCAAATAAAGACCCTACACAGGATTGGAACAAAAAATTGTTACAATTCTGTTCCAATCAAATAATTGTTGCAACTACGAACTGCCATTGTCCTTAGGTACAGTTGTGCTCATAAGTTAGCATACCCTGGCAGAAATTGTGAAATTTTGGCAGTGATTTAGAAAATATGACTGATCATGCAAAAAAACAGTATTTTATTTAAGGATAGTGATCATATGAAGCCATTTATTATCACATAGTTGTTTGGCTCCTTTTTAAATCATAATGAGAACAGAAATCACCCTAATGGCCCTGATCAAAAGTTGACATACCTTTGAATGTTTGGCCTTGTTACAGACACACAAGGTGACACACACTGTAGTGATGGGTTGCTTGAAGCGACGCATCGGTACGCACCTTGAGATTTTCTAGCAAGACCGGTCATAACGAAGCTTCAGTACCCGTTTCAGATAAAAGAAAATGCCCCTTAGTTGACGTATGAAGCTTTGTTTCTGGGCTGTATAAGCTGCTGTGCTCGCTTTTGGTTTCAAGTCCAATTTGAGGAGGCTATATAAGGAAGTGAAACGCTGTTAATTTGTGAGAGTGGGCAAAAGTTGTTTGATGACTGAATAGATATTGTTACTTGTGAGATTTTTGGAATGGACCCATCTAGAAAAAAAATGTGTGCTCCTCAATATAAATTAATACGATATTTCCCTGTTACAAAAGCACTGTTCTTCCCTCACTGTCCAGTTACAAATGCTCAGTTGCCAGTTCAAAACACATGTAAAAGCCCACACAAAATGTTATCATTCTTTATTTCTTTACTCACTGATTTAACATGTACTTTTACATTCAGTATTTACATGTTACTTATGCAAATAAAAACAAACGTTTAGGAAAAAATAAGAATACACAAATTAAGTGTGAACAGGCTTTTGTAAAAAAAAAAAACATTTTAGGCAATACAGTAGTTATAGCCTGCTCACTACATTGACGTCGCATTGCGAGTGATGTGACTGACGTGAGTCCTTGAAGTGGATGACTGAAGCTTCCGTTGAGCCAATGCAACGTCATTGCGGTAATCATTATTTGACCTGCTTTTAATGATGTCAACCAGTACGTATCCTCAGTGAGCGCTGTCTAGACGAGGCATCGAGATATGAGTTTTTTAGCGAAGCAATGTGCAGGAAAGCATCATCGATTCAAGAAGGCCTTGTTTGGCCATCACTAACACACAGGTGAAAATGGCAATTAAAGTTGAATTTCCCACACCTGTGGCTTTTTAAATTGCAATTAGTGTCTGTGTATAAATAGTCAATGAGTTTGTTAGCTCTCACATGGATGCACTGAGCAGGCTAGATACTGAGCCATGGGGAGAAGAAAAGAACAGTCAAAAGATCTGCGTAACAAGGTAATGGAACTTTATAAAGATGGAAAAGGATATAAAAAGATATCCAAAGCCATGCAAATGCCAGTCAGTACTGTTCAATCACTTATTAAGAAGTGAAAAATTCGGGGATCTCTTGATACCAAGCCAAGGTCAGGTAGACCAAGAAAGATTTCAGCCAAAACTGCCACAAGGATTGTTCGGGAAAAACCCACAGGTAACCTCAGGAGAAATACAGACTGCTCTGGAAAAAGACAGTGTGGTTGTTTGAAGGAGCACAATACGATGATACATGAACAAAAATGAGCTGCATGGTCGAGTTGCCAGAAAAAAACCTTTACTGCGCCAATGCCAAAAAAAGCCTGGTTACAATATGCCTGACAACACCTTGACACACCTCACAGCTTCTGGCACACTGTTATTTGGAGTGACGAGACCAAAATAGAGCTTTATGGTCACAACCATAAGCGCTATGTTTGGAGAGGGGTCAACAAGGCCTATAGTGAACAGAATACCATCCCCACTGTGAAGCATGGTGGTGGCTCACTGATGTTTTCGGGGTGTGTGAGCTCTAAAAGCACAGGGAATATTGTGAAAATTGATGGCAAGATGAATGCAGCATGTTATCAGAAAATACTGGCAGACAATTTGCATTCTTCTGCACAAAAGCTGCGCATGGGACGCTCTTGGACTTTCCAGCACGACAATGACCCTAAGCAGAAGGCCAAGTTGACCCTCCAGTGGTAACAGCAGAAAAAGGTGAAGGTTCTGGAGTGGCCACCACAGTCTCCTGACCTTAATATCATCAAGTCACTCTGGGGAGATCTCAAACATGCGGTTCAGGCAAGACGACCAAAGACTTTGCATGACCTGGAGGCATTTTGCCAAGACGAATGAGCAGCTATACCACCTGCAAGAATTTGGTGCCTCACAGACAAGTATTACAAAAGACTGCACGCTGTCACTGATGCTAAAGGGGGCAAAACACAGTATTAAGAACATGGGTCAGTTCATTTTTTTCTTTGTTGCCATGTTTTGTTTTATGATTGTGCCATTCTGTTATGACCTACAGATGAATGTGAATCCCATAAGAAATAAAAGACGTGTTTTGCCTGCTCACATGTTTTGCCTGAAGTACAGATGGGCTTTCAGTAGGTATGAAATAACGATTTGAAACTAATGATGAATAATTGATAAAACAGAACAGACAGAGGAACCAGAGGACAGAATGTGGATTAGTTAGTAAGAGCACTGCATTTGCAATGTCAGGGTTGTAGGTAAAATTCCCATCACTCAATTCCCACCACTTAAAAATACTGAAAAATGTCAGCAAAAATGTTGCTACTCCTAGCTTTCTATGAAATGTGCACAAACGTTCAAAAGTTTGCGGTCACTTCAAAATCTCCTTGTTTTCCATGAAAACATACATGAAATAAGTTTGAATAGGAAAAATTGCAAAATGAATAGGAAATAGAGTCATTGACAAGGTCAGAAATAATGATTTTCAATTTAAATAATTATTGTGTCTTTCAAACTTAGCTTTCGTCAAAGAATCCTCCATTTGCAGCAATTACAGGCTTAAAGATTTTTGGCATTCTAGTTGTCAGTTTGTTGAGGTAATATGAAGAGATTTCACCCTATGCTTCCTGAAGCACCACCCAATAAATATGGATTGGCTTGATGGGCACTTCTTACATAACAGTTCAATTGGGTTGAGAGAAGGTAACTGTGCTTGCCACTCCATTATCGACAGAATACCAACTGACTGCTTCTTCCCTAAATAGTCCTTGCATTGTTTGGAGCTGTGCTTTAGGTCATTGTCCTGTTGTAGGAAGGGTATGGCATGGAGCTGCAAAATGGAGTGACAGCCTTCCTTCTTCAAGATCACTTTTACCCTGTACAAATCTCCCACTTTACCACCAATAAAGCACCCCCAGACCATCACATTGCCTACACCATGCTTGACATATGGCTGCTAGCAGTCCTCCAGCATCACACCTTAAACTTAGATTAATCTGTCCATAACACTTTTCCAATCTTCCTCTGCCCAGTGTCTGTGTTCTTTGGCCCATCTTCATCTTTACTTTTTAGCAGCCAGTCTAAGATATGGCATTTTCTTTGCAACTCTGCCTAGAAGGCCAGCATCCCAGAGTCACCTCTTCAGTGTTGACATACAGAGTGGTGTTTTGCAGAGCCTCCGTACACCTACGTAGATATTCCATTAAAAATCTGCCATTTCCTGCAACAATAGTCCTTTCGGATATTAACAATGTCTACACTGTATTTCTGATCAATGTGATGTCATTTAATGGACAAAAAATGTGGTTTTCTTTCGAAAACCAGGACATTTCTAAGTGACCCCAAACATTTGAACAGTAGTGCATGTTTTGTATTGTTATGATTGTGGCTTACTGTCTTATTATCATCCAGTGAATAGAATGCAATGCTTTTTTATTTTGCTGTTTGTTTGGGACTGTCACCATTTGTTCATGACTGTTGTGGCTATGTTAGTACATGTGTACCATACCTTGGTCAGTGTGCCTTGTGGGCGTGGCAGTTGTCACATTATTCTGAGCTGATAGGATACTGTTGTCTTGCTGTCCAAAGCACAGAATAGAGTTGGCTGTTAGCGAAGTTAAACTGTCTGTACATCTCTCACTAAGCACACTTCTCCAGGCACGCAATGTTCATTTGCCTGCTCTGCTAAAAATCTTTATCTGAGAAACTACTAAGAAGTCATGGGCTATGCGCATAATTAGGGAAACTGTATAAATTCTCTCTAACCAAATTACGGACGCACTACTCCAGCTCAACTGTACTCATACTCTGGCTCAGGCCTGTTTGATTAAAATGTTTTACAGTACATTTTCTCTCACAGAAGGCCTAAGTCCAATAGCCTTGGACTGCCATTGGAGAAATGTCAAGTTTGAATTGTAATAAGTTGCTAACATGGGTTTGTGAGACCGACACCCAGTTCACCTTCACATCCTCTGCCTCCAGCACACAGTGCACTTCCCGTTCCCCATGAACGCAGCTCACTCCCCGGTTCCCAATCACCTGGATATTGATCACCTGTTCACCCACCTGGTTCTCATTAGTTTCTCCCAATTTAGTTCAGTTTGATGCTCCTGTTTCTTTGTGAGGTACTGTTTGTTTTGCATGACAAGCCGTTCTTGAGAGTTCTTTACTATTTGTTTGCCTGTGTACCGACCAGCCTTCCAGCCTGTTACATCTTGACCCTGTTTTGAGCCTGCCTGATTTTGCACATTTGCCATTCTGCTCTACTCTGTACCGACCAGCCTTCCAGCGTGTTAATTCTTGACCCTGTTTTGAGCCTGCCTGATTTTGTGCCTTTGCCATTCTGCTCTCCTGTGTATCGACCTTTGCCTGCCTGACTACTGCCTTTTCTAGAATAATAAATTACGCTCCGCGTAGAGTACCACTCCACCATCTGGGTCCTGGTCGTATTCTTACAGGGTTACTATGGAAATTGATGGATACAACAATGACTGGTAGTAGTGACTAGGGTAATAAAGAAAGACTGCAGAACATGTAACTTAATCGCATCAAGATTATAGCACAATTCACTGGCACTCAGGGGTATTTCTTTCACCGCTCTCTGCAGGACCAAAGGGCACGGTCAGTAAGCCACAAACAGGTTCTGAACTCCTATAAACACGGGCAAACTTATATTGTGAGGCAGTGCACTCTACCAATCAGGGGGTTCACCATACTGCATTACTCTAAAAGGCACAGGTTAGTAATAAAAACAGACTACTTGTCACACCAAATCTGTACAGAGCAGAGGACATTTTGTCATATAAAAACAGACACAACTAAGCTGATTAGACTAGATAATAGCTATGTAATTGATGTGTTATACAGTTAGTAATGGTCAAAAAGAAATTAACATTGCTATATTGAACAATTAGTCTACTTAAAAAGATAGGCCTAACCATACAGGTGAATGGTGAAGTACTGGCTTAAACGTCTGTTTATTTAAAATAATTTTTTTGCCTCCAATCTCCCAGAGACACCAGTGGAAAGTCGGGTTGAAGCCAAGGGAAACCATTTTGCCAACATCCATCGAGAAATTAGGGATAAGTGCCTTTCACAAGGGCACAAGGATGACAATTTTGCGGCAGGAATTGATTTAGCAACCTTTCAGATAAAGACAAAAATCCTTTATTTTCAAGGCAACATGCAGCTACAGAGTAAACAGCATTTTCTGAGACTTCTTATACTGTTTCCTGATATATAACACTTTTGTTTTGCAGGCCAGCCACAGTATCCAGTCAAACTACTGCAGTCTGAGGACCCCACCCCATTAAATCAATAATGCTTATACCAAGGAGAGCATCTGAAGTCTGATGTCCAGTCAATAACTCCTGATATAGCACCATAGATCAGTTGCCAAACAGAGACCCAGAGATCTCAAATGGCACTGTCTTTCAAATGTAGTGCAGTACTTTTCAGCAGGACTCACCGTGCTCTGGCCAAATGTAGTGCACTATCGAATATTGGGCCATTTAAAACAGACACGGTGTGAGACAAGTTGTAGCCAAGGAAAGACAGAGGCAGACTCTGACAACCCAATACTCCCTATGGGATTCTAATGGACATCTTAGAGTTGTTTCTGTAATAGCTTAGCTCCAAAAGTCACATTAGCCACAAGTTTTAAAAAAACACTATTTTACCAGGAAAAAACCCATTGATAAACATCTACTTTTCAAGCGAGACCTGGCAAAGAAAAGTGTCAGAACAGCATTTAAAGTTACTTTGACACACATGACAGTACATACAATAAAACAACTTACAATACAACACACGATACACTTTGAGAATCCAGCCAATGTGAAACATCTACATTCCTCCTTAGAAACAGCTGCAACCAGGACCTTGAACTCCCTGGTACCAGTACCTCTAACTGGAGAGTATTTTGTAAATTATTCCATGTTATTGGTGCACAATATGAAATGTCAGTTTGTCCTAATGTGGAAACAACCTTGGACGGTTTTAAAAGCAGCAGCCTGCTGGACCGTCTGCGGTAACTACCTACGGCAAAGTTAAGGAGTCTACAAAGATAACTGGGCAATTTTCACATGATTGCCTTGTAGATAAAAACCCACAAATGTAACTGTCTACGTGAAGCTACAGAAGGCCATTCCACCATTTCATACAAGCGACAATGGTTGGTGGATAATCTAGCATTTGTGATAAAGCGCAACGCTGCATGGTAGGCAGAGTCTAAGCAGAGATGATGCTGCATGCCTGTGCAGCAAATCCCGATAGTCATTCACAGATAAAAAGGTATCTTGAACAAGTTTCTTTCTAGCTTCAGAGGGGAAACAGGACTTGTTACAAAAATAAAAACCTAATTTTGGCCTAAGTTTCTTTAAAAGCTTCTCTGTACATTAAAAACCAATTTATCGTCCATCCATATATCAAGGTACTTATAACATGTTACCCTTTCAATGGTTGCCCCCTTTAGTGTGACACGGCCAAGATTCTCAAGATTCTGAGTGACATCTAGTTAAAGGTCATGTATTTGGTTTTCTGATCATTTAAAACTAATTTAAACCTGTGCAGAGAAATCTGCAATAATTTAAATGCAATCTGTAGCTCATGACTGTGTCATCTGCATACATATGCAACTTGGCTGGATGCATTCCTTTACCTAGATCATTTATAAAAATAGATAATAAAACTGGTACTAACACTGAGCCCTGAGGTACACCTCCAATAATCTCAAGAAAGTTAGACTTGTGGTTATCTGCATAAACACACTGGGATCTACCGGTAAACCAGTTTCTGAACAAGTTTACAACCCCCTCACTAAGTCTAAAAGTAATTAGTCTGAACAGCAGTAACTCATGGTCAACTGAGTCAAAAGCCTTTGATAAATAAACAGACAATGCAGCACAGTGTTGTTTTTTATCAAGTGAGTTGATAATATCATTGGTCACCGACATAGCTGCTGTTATGGTACTGTGTCCAGCCTTAAAACCAGACTGAGTCTCACTCAGGATGTCATTTTGAAGTAAAAATTCCATTTACAAATGACTCAAGGACTTTAGCTAGAATAGGTAGCTTGGAAATGGGGCTTTAATTATCTACATTCAAGGGGTCCCCACCTTTCAATAGAAATAGGACATATGCTGCCTTCCACACTTTGGGAATACAGTTTGACGCAAGGCTCAGATTAAAAATATAGGTAATAGGCACTGCAATAAGCACAGCAGCCAACTTTAAAAGGTAAGGTTCCAGGTAATCAGGTCCTTCAGACTTTTAGGGTATATATCTTTCAATGCTTTACAGACCTCAGCAAAAGTAATATGCTTAAAATTGAAATTCTGTTGCAGGGCTAACTCAGAGTTTGCTGTGACAGAGTTTACTTAATGTACATAAGCAACGTGTGGATCCACAACATTCTCAAGGAGGAATCCAGCCAATATAAAATTCCTATTAAAAATCTAAACAATGTTGGCTTTGTCTTTGACTTCTTTGGAGTCAGTGACTAAATGGTCAGGGAGACCAGAGAAAACATTGGAGCCTGACACTGATTTTATGAGTTTCCAGAATTTGGAGGGATTATTAAGGTTCTCTGTAACATTCTTCAAATAAAAATCTGACTTTGACTTCCTGATCATTCTAGTGCATTTGTTTCTCAAGGCTCGAAAAGCATACCAATCAGCCGTTATTTTAGGCTGTCTTGCTTTGGCCCAAGCAACGTTTCTCTGTCTGATTAGGTTTGATAAGTTATCTGAGAACCATGGATGGTCCCTACCCCTGATCATACATTTCTTTACAGGTGTATGTTTAAGACAGATGGTCATAACAATCATATTAAAATAATCCAAGGCAAGGTCAACATCAGGTTTCAATGTTGTTTGCTCAATCCAACTATGGTACACATCATGCAGAAAGGCTTGTACATCAGTGTTTAAAAAACTCTTTCAAATACATGTTTACATTCCTCATAAGCAATTACACAATGATCTCTGGCATCTTTACAGACAATCCAAATGGAATTATACTTATAAGGAGTATGTGTTAAAATCAAGTCTAATAGTGTAGATTTATCAACAGCACTGGGATTTAATTTAGTTTCTGCATTTACGAATTGTGTAAGATTCAAAGAGTCGCACAATTCTTTAAAAGTGTCTGAAACTGGTGTGAGCCAGTCCCACTGCAAATTCAAATCAGAGGCCTTTATCTTGTGCAAAACATCAGAGAGCAAAATAAGGGCATCACTCAAGGCTGAAGGCAGTCTGTAACAGTGAACCAGGAGTTCAATGACACTTTCAAATCAGCAACAAGCAATTCAAAGTACCTAGCTTTGGAGATGGACAAAATTACAGAGCTTTTATATTTAGCATTCACATAGATTGCAACTCCACCTCCTTTGACTATTCGATCAGCTCTGAACACCATGTACCCATCAACTGCAATCAAGTTATTTGTAACAGCCTTATTGAGCTAATTTTCTGAGATCAACATAACATCTGCAATTGTTGTGCTTGCCCAGATTTTAACAATATGCAATTTAGGAATTCTGGCAATTCATGACTTCTGGCATTAACCTGCAAGAATCCTATTCCTGCTCTGTTCCTAAAATCCAAAGGAATTGACAACATAGAATCACAGGATCCAGGGTTTGGACTCACATTTCCTGAAATCAACAATAGTAGCACAAAAATAGATCTCAGTTGCCCACCATGCACTCAGTTGCCCACCATGCAGGCTCTTAGCTCAGTCTGTAAGACCGGATAAATCATTTGACACAGTAAAAAAGTCATATAAGATTTTCAAATTTTCTAAATATACTACCAAGTCCACCTGCAATTGCTCTTGGCACAGTTCAACTTGTCTGTGTAGATCAATCTCCCATTGGCATTGGCATTGGTGTTTGAATTCCATAACGTAAAGTGGAGACAATTCACTCACCCCTTGACCAATTACTCCAGGATGGTGAATTACAGCTAGTATCAAGCATAGCAGGGGTCAACATGCCAGCTCTGGGAAATGTATTTCCACTGTAATTACAAAATTCTCCGGACTAGCAGCCGCCAATCCATCCAGAAAAAGTATCCCTTTTGTTTATGTCCTCCCGGGGCCCACAGTCTCTGATATTCCCATGAACAGACTGCCGTGAACAGGGTCAGCGCCTCTGAATCAGCAGCTCCCACGCCACTTCCAGGCTGAATATAGACCTCTGGTAGCCAAAGTTCCATGTACAAGATGGAGGCAGAATCAATCCTAGATAGTGGTCAATAAAATCTAGAGTCTTTGTGGTTCTGATTCCATAGTGAAAATCACACCTAAACCTCAAACTGCACATAAAATAATGTTCCTGTAGGCTGTCACCTAAATCTGAATCATGCAAAACATTGAAACCACTTAAAACACACATCTCATTTGACAAACAAAAACATGAACACGTGTGTGTGATTTCATGTATTTTATTAGGCAGGTCAATTAAAACCACATTATTTTGTTGTGTTCCACTCTATGAGCCTTAGCTTACCTGCGATTCGGAGAACAGCCCTCTCGGCAGGGTCTAGAACATGCACGTCTCCGGAGGCAGACTTTGAGCGTTTGATCCGGTGATGTTTGGGGAGGTTCCAAGGCAGAGTGTCTCCTGGGACAGTAGAGCTACTTAGCTCACTGGAGCTCTCCACAGATGAAGCCCGCACCAATGGATACTTCTTAGGCTTTTCTGTCAGCTCCTCCATTGCCTGCAAGAGCAAGAAAAAAATAGAACAAAGATGTCTAGTATACATTATGATGGTTGGAAAACACAACTGAGTGTTGTGCTCTGTGGAGTACATTGGTACCTAAAATGGTAACTTCTACACTTAGTAGACTGCGACTAAATTGATTATATGCCGATAAAAAAAAAGGAAAAGAGGAAAAACAGAAACTCAAAAACTCCAACTACAAAAGGCTCCCGAAAGGTGCAGCATGGAAGACACTGTCTCAAAGTTTAGCTGCATGATTTCAATCAAAAGTTAAAAACCTGGTCAAAACATTTTGACAGTGCCAGGGCTTCGTCAGAGGGTGTTGCAAATGTGCCCTGCATCAGCATTGGTTAGTTGGTTTCATCAGACAGCGCTGCCTTACCTTGCCACAATTTAGAAACTCATTTTAAAGGTTGCTGTTAAAATGTTTCTCAATTCCTTAGATGTAATTTACCACACTTTCATCCACTTCTTCAAGAGCTCCCACTTCAAAACTCTTTGCTTTGACCTTTACACTCTAGGTTATTGGCCAAAGCTACATTAACAATACCAGACTAGTATAAACCGATTTCCAAGACCCTCTAAGCCAGGTCACTCCTCAAAATTTACTATTCCAATAACGAACTGTAATTTGGTAGATATCTTACACTGTTCACATTTAAAACCAAAACTTCCTTTCACCATCATTAATTTCAGTTCTCCACTGCCAATGACTGGAGCTAATTGCAAAAAACTCTTAAGCATTTCATTTTCATCATGTCTCACTCCTTCAAAAATAAGCCAACAACAACCACCATCTCATCAATGCACATGTGGAGATTCAAATCTATCAGTGTGTGTCCATATATAGAGTTATTTGATGTTTATTTCCATTGTCCACAGTGTTTCTGTGTATTTATTAGGGGACCAAGTACCATAGGTACTGCTACCCTATTGGTTTTCTTAGTTTTATTAGGGGACCAAGTACCATAGGTACTAGTACCCTATTGTTTTTGTTGGTTTTATTATTATTATTAGGGTTTCAGCAGTTCACTGTTGAAACCCTATTGTGTTTGTTCCGGTTCATTATTAGGGTTTCAGCAGTTCACTGGTGAAACCCTATTGTGTTTGTTCCAGTTCATTATTATTATTCTTCCAGCAAAAAAGAGTGTTTTTTGCAAATTGCCGTGAGAAAAAATGGCTCAAAGGTGCCCACATTTTTATGGTAGTAAAGGGCCAAGGGCCACAACTTCTGGTGGATTTTTTTATCAACCACACGGTGGCGCTATTGAGGTTTTTCACATTAGCAAGGTCACCATGCTCACCCCATTTGAGATACAGCCTTGAAAAGAGGTAAATAAGTCCATCTACTCATAAGGAACATATTTGCAATTGGGACCCATTAAGTCAGGCGTAATGTTTTTCGGCAATTCTGAATTTGTGAAAAATGCTTCAAATGCTACTTCTATTGCATCAAATGACCGATGTTAAGTGAGATTATATTTGGTACACATGATCAGGGTTGTGAGTTTAGTTTATATGAAAGATGTTTCCATTTGGCCACATGGAAATATTGTTTTTTCCTTTTCACTAAATATAATTTTGTTTACAGCTATGGACATGAGTTGGATTTGTGTCCTTTTGAAAAAAATTCAATCTGGCTCCTAATAGCTTAGTGCTGAAACCCGCTAAATGCTGCTTGCAGCTTTAATTATTATTATTATTATTCCGGCAAAATAGGGTGTTTTTTGCAAATTCCTGTGAGATTAAATGGCTTAAAGGTGCCCAAATTTTTATGGTATTAAAGGGCCAAGAGCTGCAACTTCTGGTGCAGTGGCATGCATGTCAGCCTCAGGGTGGCGCTGTCACAAGCCCACAAAGTTGCACTTTTTGCAAGCTCACCACGCCCACCCCTTGAGACTTAGACTCTTGAAAATTGGTACATAGGTGTATCTCCTCATGATGAATATTTTTGCCATTGGGACCCATAAATTCCACCATGATGGATTTTCTGCCATTTTGGATTTTTTGAAAAACACAAAAAAATGAACTCCTCTGGCACCAAATGTCCGATCTTCACGTACTCACTCAATAGGACCACACGGTGGCGCTATTGAGGTTTTTCACATTAGCAAGGTCACCATACTCACTCCATTCGAGATACAGCCATGAAAAGAGGTAGATAAGTCCACGTCCTCACAAGGAACATATTTGCCATTGGGACTGATTAACTTCGCTTTAATGGTTTGATGGCCATTTTAAATTTGTGGAAAACACTAAAAAATTAACTCCTCTGGCACCAAATGTCCGATCTTCACATACTTTGATATTTGGCATGTAGGGACCATGGTCTTCAAAAGTTATATCAGCCAGACCATTATGTCAAAAAACATGGATGCTATTGACCAATGAACATGTGAGGGGGTGTGGTTTTGAACATATATAGACATCTTCTACAAGGATAATGGTATAATAATTCTGCTTAGTACGTATGTTGACAAGGACCATATGGAAAAAATGACTGCAATGATTTTTTATCAACCACACGGTGGTGCTGTTGAGGTTCCCCACATTTGCAAGCTCACCACGCTCACCATGTCCATCTCCTCCCAAGGAACATATTTGCAATTGGGACCCATTAAGACGGGCGTAATGATTTTTCAACAATTCGGAATTTGTGAAAAATGCTTCAAACGACAGATTTAAACCTTTTCACAAGTACATTTTAAAATATCACTGAAGGACCCTCAGCGTGATTTCTTAATGCATATTATTTCAGTATGCACTGACAATTCCAGAATTGTATATTATGAAAACGAAAATTGCCACCACAGCAGCATAAACACCATGTTGCTTATTACATATGGAGCAGTATTCTGATTTCAACTGGTTAAAATTATATGTTGAAACTATTTAGGGCAGTATACTGTTAGAGTATACTGAATATTTATTGAGCAACCTTCTAAGATGTTTCATTTTCCTGATGATTACTCCACTTGTATCAATAAAACATATGCTAACCAGCAGACAATGGTTTGTGTTAATAATGCCTTTATTTACGTGATTATTCACTATTTCACTAAAGATGGTGAAAAATAATGAATGCCGATTCTTGCATATTTAGTAATGGACAAATACAATCAGTGAAAAACACCTTTATGAAGGTTATATTGAGCTTGTTTGACTAATTACTGTTTACGTGCGCAGCCATTTTTGTTTTAATTCCACTGAATTCTGGGACCAAATATCTCTGCGATCAAAGATGGTTGAACAAGACGATTCACCAATCTGACCAGAAGTTCAAATCTTGATTACCTTCCTGTCTCTGAGTCACTCATCTTGTCACCTGTATCTGACTTTGTTTGATAAACAATCTTTAGCAGACAAGTTGCAAATCGTGAAATACCACATGTGCAACAGACCAGACCTCATGTAATGTTAAGTTGATCAGTCTTTTTTCTTTACTGGAAGGCAAGTAAGGTAGGTAAAACTCTCTAGTCTGTCATTTGCAACATCAATAAAAACTAAATATAATGAAATTGAACAAAATAGTAAGGTAGACGATAATTGGGAACGGGGTTGTGTTTATTAACTACGTCGGAAATTTCAGAAATGGTAATTAATGACACGCTAGTTAACATTTTATGTCGCTAATAATTACAAAACATTGACTACTTGATAAAGTTATTATTTGGTATACAAGAAGATATTTTTCGAAAATGCTGCTGACCAGAGGCCTTTTTTGCTGGCCTAGTGATGTCAGAATCAGAAAATTATATTTTTAAAATGTAATATATATTTTCATTAACGCTAGATGTATTTTACAAAGTTCGTTCTCATCAGTTTACTGACATAGTTTAATTGCTTTTCTCTCCCTCGGTTGTGCTGTTTCCAGTGCAGCTCAGATAAATCAGAGCTTTTATCCAATCAGATTTTCCACATGTGCTGTCTCCGGGTGAAAATCTATCCTGAGGCCTATAGAATTTCGAGTGAATCCCATCTTCTGTTGAAGCAAATGGGGAGGAGGTTGTTGATTGTCATATTCTTCAACCAATCCGATTTCGAGTTCACCATAATGAGCCTGTTCTTTGGCACGTAGCAGCTTTCTAGCTTGCCTAATTGCCTACGTGCGCATTTTTCAGGTGGTGTGATCGGAGAGCCAGCTACCTAACTGAGGTAGAACTAGTTAGGACGTAATGTAGGAACATCTAAGATTTATTTTAACTTTCTTTTGAGAGGTTGAGATTTTTTAAATGTAGTGCTTTCCGTTAGATTTTTTGTTTAGATTTGTACTGAGCCCTGTTGTTTTTTTAACGCACAATGGAGGAGAAGAAATGCATTTGGTGGCGGATTTACTGGCAAAGCCTTTTTAGAGGAAACATGGAAATTGTGAGGAAGGGTCGAACAAACCCCAACTAGCAACCGTTCAGGTTAAGGATGTAGTAGATGCAGTGCTTTCTGTTAGATTTTTTGTTTAGATTTGTACTGCGCCCTGTTGTTTCTTAACGCACAATGGAGGAGAAGAAATGGGTTTGGTGGCGGATTTACGGGCAAAACCTATTTTGAGAAAAGCTGAAATTGCGAGGAACCAAAGTACGAAAAGTACACCTGGCTTACAGCGTCGAGGGAACATCGTTTTTGTGAGTACGTTCTTGTTTCTTTGGTACCTGTAATGTCATTGATTTGGGCTTTGCAGTGTATATTTATGTTGCTGCGTCCTGTCATACTGCATAATGGTACTGTACATCATTGATGGTTTCATTCACCATGTTTCTGTAATTAGTGTTGTAAGCCTCTTGTTAAATCACTTTATTCCACTGTCACTGTGAATGTGGGATGGTTACGTCGAATGACAATAGCCTAATAGCCCATAGCATTAGGCAGCCATACATGCTAGAATCATTAGCTTTGTGTCCATTGTACTTAAGTCACTAATCATTGTTGGTAAGTAGGATAAACATGCCCCTCCTTGGAAATCAAATGCCCGTCCAACATGTTTCTTTTGGTTACTGACCTGTACCTACTTGAAAGGAAAGCAGGTTAGGACTGTAACCAGGTAATAGTTCGTTTTAACCAGCAAAGTAGTAGATAAATGTAGCTGCCATGTACAAATTTGTCCAGAGGCTAATGACTTTCAAGAGGGGAGGATTTCTTTGTCATTTAAATTACGCTATATGGGCTTAGAAAATACACTGACATGCGGATACAGGGGTGTACCAATTTCAATTCTAGTTCGAAAATGTTTAGGTTTGATTTCGAAATTTAAGAGGAGTTTGCGATTCTGTGATTAAGTAACTGCACGTCATTGATTGTGGTCATCTGTTACTACCTCCATAATATCCATGCAACTGATCGTGTACGGTTCATGTAAAGGAGTTGACATTAAACGAAATGCACTCATTTTACTGTTAAAAACAACTATACCGCTCTATACTTGCAGGCCTATTATTTGTTTAACTTCGGTAGCAACAGTAAGACTCTACATTAGAGATTAGTCAGCAACAATAAGACATCCGATTTTCATATGCCTTCAAAATAAATGTCTGTGGTGTGTCTATAATTTGTGTTGTGTAGGCTACATTTTCAAAGGAAAAACTATGTAGGGGAAATTATAAATTAAACAAAATTACAATTTCAGTAATACTTTACATAGGTAAAAGTATATTATAAGGTGGAGCACCCAGAAATGGTTAGAGCTTATGTAAGCTAATGTAGAGAACATGATCAAATATTAAAAAAATCCTATTTTGATGTCATTGTTTTTTATTTGCTTGTGCTCATTTGCTTTGGAGATTGATTGTGTAATACATCCAAACACACTAGATGTGTTCACACGGCACCTTAGCTTAGGGTTAAGAGCATCCTAAGCCCTGGGCTAAAGGCTTCCTAAACCCAGTGCTAAGCAAGTGTTCACACTTGCATATTTTGAAGTGGGAAAGCACCACCCTTAGCCTAGTTAGCCCCGACTTTTCAGGGCTAGCCCCAGAAAAACAGTGACAAAATAACCATTGTGAAAGGGGGTCAAGAGCAAAACCATAGAATGTTTATTGTCCAATCACAAAACCTGCCCTTTCACTTAATTTACATACGCTTGTGATGCACACCGTTACCAACAGCCTCGTCTGTTTTGGTCCTTTCACTCTGCAAAGTTTTGTTGTGTCATTATACCTGCTAAATCTTAGCAAAGTAGTTATTGCAGCTTGCTTTGGATGTAAATCCAGCAAATATGTCGAAAGAATTTATGTTGACTAACGTTTTTCTCTTTCTTTGCATGGTTTTGACAAAGTTGTTCAAGCAAATACCGACAGGGTGGGCATCTTGATCAGTCGATGTCATGAAGTCGTTAATTGAATCGTGGTAGCGTAACATTGATCATGTGTCAGTGATGTAGGCTACTGTAACATTATTCGCATGCCAGAGAGAACGAAACATTTGCAGCTTATCATAGAATGTAAAATGGTATTGTGTCATATTTGTCTGTTAGCCCAGGGCTTAGGAACACAAGTGTGAATTCTCAGCCTAGGGTTAAGCCTTAGCCCAGGGTTAATAAACTCTTGTGTGAACACAGGCTAAGCTAACCTGGGGCCAGTCTTAGCCTGGAACAATGCAGTGTGTAAAAGCCTTATTTTCCATCCCCCCACTGTAATGCACATTGGATACTTTTTGCGGAAAAACTCTTCAGTACCGCTGTGAATGTATTGTCCGAAATACTCAGGAGAGTTTGTAAAATTACAAATAATGTGAAATCATGGGGCACTGTGCTACATCCAGCAAAACAATATATTGTTGTCCCTCTTTAACCCCCAATGCCACACACTATACTGTTCATGGAATTGATATTGCCTCATTAGTTAGCAGCTAGAGGCTTTTTTTAGGTGTCTGGCTAGTTACTCCATCTAACATTATTCTGGTGACATGAACATTATAACCAATGGTTCAGCTATTAAAAATTTGCCTTTGGTAGAGAGTGTGTTATGTGTTTAAGCCTCAGTAGATCATCCATTCTCAGTAGTTTAGTAATTTCTCTGTTTTCATTGGTTTCTACAGCTCCAATTCTAACTGAGGGCTAAACGTATCAATTGTACCTTTAAATTGTAGACATGGCAGTTCAACTAAAATGAAATCATCATCATCTTCATCCGCTTATCTGGTATCGGGTCGCGGGGGCAGCAGCTCCAGCAGGGGACCCCAAACTTCCCTTTCCCGAGCCACATTTGCCAGCTCTGACTGGGGGATCCCGAGGCGTTCCCAGGCCAGTGACGAAATATAATCTCTCCACCTAGTCCTGGGCCTACCCCGAGGTCTCCTCCCAGCTGGACGTGCCTGGAACACCTCCCTAGGGAGACGG